>MU782069.1:45591-149856 GCA_026770625.1 Nicotiana glauca
TTGGACCAAGCGAAGAACATGAAAATAAGTGCTCAAAATTAAGAGGAGAAACATTAAACGCCTTTATTGATAGTGTGGAGTTGGTCTGCCTCTCCATGGAGAGGTACAGAGCCTTACAATGGTGTTCCTTTTTCCATAATATGGGTATTGTTGTGTGTTTTTCCTCTCTCGGGAATAGTGGCGAAGAAACCCCCCTCCCTATTCTAGGGCTTCCACTCTTAGTATTTATAGATGTGAGCTTCGTGAGCTGGCAATAAATGGCCATGGCCACGCTGAGGTTCCGTCCCCATGGGGGAATGAATGGGTCGTGCCCTCGTAGATTAAATCAGACAAGGGTCGAATCCTGTTATGAATAAGTGGCCATACCACTTATTAATTGTGAATTAGCTCAAGAAGATTAACTCCGTTAATTATCGTGAGATCGGATTCTGACCTATACAAAAAAATCCTCTAAGTTGGAAGATTTTAGGATATTAACGGGTGTTGAATTTACACTCAATGATGATTGCTTGAATATTTTAGTACAGAGGTGTCCTACTCTTCTAGAACTTGAAATCTATTTTTTTAGAAATGATTCTGATGAAGAAAAGAATTGTCCCAAATTGGAGACTCTTACCCAGCTTGTGGTCAATACAGGATGTTTCTGGCAACTATGAGTCAAGCATGTGCTTGTCACAATAACATGGTATCATTTTCAGTTTTTTTGGAAAGCAAACCAGATATTGACAGATGTATATATAAGTATGCTCGAAAGTATTGGCTTGAAACACCCTTCTATTGTAGCAGTTGGATCATGGGGGTGTTTTCTTTCTCAGTTGTAAAACTATTTTGCATATTTCCTATTCTGTTATGCTTTGTTTCATTGTCGTAAAAGTTGTGTTGCTTTCAAGTAATTTCAACTATCATTGTTTTGTTGAAAGACATGTTATTCCAGCCATATATATATATATATATATATATATATATATATATATATATATATATATAGAGTTTGTCTGCACGACTATATACATATATTCTTCATATACATTAAGAATACCATCATCGTAGAAAAAACACCAGAAATTATAGAGCTCTGCCAACGAAAACTACCGTATGAATAAAACAAACTTTTGAGGACATTATGAAGTTAAACAAAATATGGGCATAGAGGTTGTTTCAAGAGGAGAAACAGATGCAAATCTGCAACATTTGGGGTGTGGTTGGTATGAAGGCCAATTTTCCAGAATATAACTAAGAAAACCAGTTGTTTTCCAATAGAGAAATAGTAAAACATGTGAAACTAAAAATTTGAACAGATGTTGGACAAAGTTATTTTCCAATGATTATTGGTGAGCTCTACTACTTGTATGTATATTAACTAATGCAACCATTTACTTTGAACGCCAATGCGGATGGATACTAACCAATTAGCTGTCTCTCTGTATTCATTAACTGATGTAACTACAATGCCAATGGATTATAACCTGCCAATTAGCTCTCTCTCTATATTAATAGTAATATACTACTAAGCCAGGTTATTGATTAACATTGACAAATACTGCCTTTTCGCAACATTTGGATCCAGTCCATATGCATTAAATCATACATATATTAATCTTTTCTTCTTAATTAGAGTTATCATTACAAGTTTTCTCCTACTGCAAACTTTGGTCTTTATCAGGTATATTTCCATGAACTTTCTAATTTCACTTGACATGTTATTTTGTTATGAGCTGGACCATTAATCCTATCTAAATGATGCGTCGAGGTATCTAGTCAAGTCTGACCATGGCCTTTTTTGTGGAAAGGAATCAAAATCCTTCAAAAGAAAATGAGATTTTTGAGATACTTATATGCCACGGAGATAAATAGTTACGTCGACCATGAGAAGCTGGAAGGTCTGGAGACTCGAATTCAGTTCATGGCTCACAGCTCTGCCTTGCCCTTTGGCTTAATAAGGTTGAAGATGATACATATTTTGATGAGGTTAAAGATGATGCAGATTTCGACTATGAAAATGATATTATCTTGAGTAAACTTCCTTATCTATTAAGCCTAGTGGAGCTGGAAATGAACAACATTTTTCTCTGTGAAATAAACACCTCAAAGTCAAGAAATTACCAAAATGATTTTCACATCATCACCACTGTATTCTGTTGTATCTTAGAGATAAAAAGCTTGATAACTTTCCCATTAATGTCTCTGCTCAAAACATTGATGTGGCAATAGAGTTCTTGTTAGTTTTTCTCGGCGATATACCAAAATCATGTTATTAATGGTAGTAACTTCAATGAAGTCTTAGAAAAGGTTGGAGTTCTTGTGGGCGACATACTTTGTGTAATTCAGACGCAGTTTCTTTCAGGATCGACAATCAAAGATGAATTGATCTTGGCACGATACAAATATCGGAGAAAATTGAAGATCTTAAGGCACTAATAATTAATTGTAAATAAATTATAAGCAAATCTTATTTAGAGCTGGTAATATATAAACTTAGGACAATTTTGGTAAATAAGTTCCAAATATTGTATACAAACGAAAAAATTGTAGCACAATTAATATGAAATATCAAACAATAATAAATTATATTTTCACTTTCAGTATATTAAATATATACTATTATTTCAGCAAATATTATCTACAGAAAACAAAAACAAAAAGAGTATTTTGACTGAAGCGTCAAACAGTAATAGACATTTTAATCGCTGGAAACAAATGGTGATGACTGATGAGGACGCAGAATACTGTTGGAGTAATTGATAAGAATTTCATTTTAAGGATAAGCTTAAATTTAAGGATTCTATTTTGGTTCCGTTCCGCATGGAATATGTGAAGGGTCATCTTTTCTTTCCCTTTTCTGGAGAATTTCATGACCTTAATTAACGAGTTGCTATACTTTGAAGCATTTTTTTCAATAATTAAAAAATAAAAAATAATAAAAAGATTTAACAGATCATTGACAAGGAGGATCTGAGACTATAATTTAGGGGTGTCAATAGTTCGGTTCGACCGGTTATTTTATAAAATGTATACCATCCAATTTTTCGGTTATTCTATTATGTATAACCAAAATTAGACTTTTCGAAACCGTCTCTATCATGTCAGCTTCACTTCGGTATCGGTACGGTTCGGTTAATTTTCGATATTTTTTTAAATGTCATGTAAAATTCACCAGTAGAAGTAGAATGCAATAACATACGTTATTTTATAGGACTTAGCAAAACTCTCTAGATATTTTTACTGTTTAAAGCATGATGAATTAAAAAAACATGAAAGATAACTGGAGTATCCATCAACTATTCGACAGCAACGTAAAAGAAACCAAGTAAAAACAAAAAAAAAATATAAATCACACGAGTGGAAAGATATTAACCAAGCTGGGACTCAAGAATAAAGTCTATATTAAATATTCGAAAAGATAAATCTAAATTATATGAAAGGAAACATATTCAATACATAGCAATTTGCTACTCATAATCGCTAGATAAGTTTGTGTCTTGCTAACAAAGATACTTGAAATAACTAGTTTAAGTATAAGTAGCATAATAGGTTTTAGGAATTAGTATTTTGAGTTTAATTACTTGTTGGCTTGTAACAGTTTTCAGTAAAAATTGCACGGGGCGCCCTATTTGGTCGCCCCCATTTAACCTATACCCATTTTTTAAAAAACTTTTAACTTGTACCCACTTCTTAAATAACTTCAGCCTCCTTTCTCCTCCTTCTTCCCCTCTTTCGTTTTCTTATTCTTTTGAAACTGAGTTGTCAAGCAAGAGGATATCTTTCTCGTGAATGGCCAGGAAGAGATTGTGGTTAAGGAAAGAGCCGAAAAAGTAGGCAACTATCAATATCTTCAGACAACTTGCATCACGGAGGAAGGTAGCTGTCCAAAGAAGCAAAACAACCATCGATATCTGCAATGCATATTTGGACATTAATACAAAAAAAAGAAAATTTTGGTGGATGATAAAATCTAATTACTCATCAAAAATCATATGCCTCAAAGCTTGCTAAATTGTAGGGAAAGATCATCAAGACAATACCAAAGGATTCAATGCATTTGGCACGGGAAGTTCTGTTGTCAACATAAGTTAAGAAGTTGATGAAAGACATCAGCAATAAATCATAGCATTGCAACAGAAAATTGGTAAGAGAAGATGTTTATATCCTATCTGAAATAAATAGTTTAAATATACAAGACATAATTTTAAAATTTAAATAAAATATTGCAACACAAAAACTTCAGCTCTAGAGCTGAACTTCAAGCCCGGCTACTAGAATGCTGAAGTTTTGCGTGATTGCCTTTGCTACTTCAGCCCCGTATGCTGAAGTTATGCGAAAAAGCGTGTATGCTTGTAATTTTTTTACAAAGCGAGCACAAGTTAAAATGTGACACAAAAAGCGGGTATAGATGCAAATGCCCCCAATTTTCACAATTTCAAGGCCCAATAAAAAATTTAATGCTTTATTAGTTGTTAACTTACTCTATAAATAATATGTAAAATTTATTCGGTATGGATCGATATTTTTTCGATTTATTCCTACCCTAACTATCTGTACGGTTATAGATTTATATAAAAACCTACTATTTCTTTAAAAGAAACCTAAAAATCGGTTCGATACGGTGCGGTACGGTTAGGTCGGTTTTCAAATATCCATGGACACCCCTGCTATAATTGATAAGGCATCAAGCAAGTTGTTTCAATTATTTGAAGCTTCATCTAATAATATAGTTTTCTCTAATCTATATTGGTTATTTCCCCATTCGTTGTGAGTTATAGTTAAAATTGTAATTGCATACAATTTTCATTGACCTACTACTCTCATCACTTCCATCCAAGGGAAAAAATAAAAGAGAGATCCCTCAATTTCTCATGTTCAAAGAGAATTTATAATCATAGGAATAATTAATCATCAATCATCTATACGGTACAGGTAATACATAAGAAAAGTCAGAGAGCCATTTATCAGTTACAACAACCATGCAACTATAGAGCGTCCAAAGAATAGGTCTGAAACAAGTATGATATTATCTTCTTGTAGTCACCAATTTGTGTGCCTGCATTTGGATCAACAAGGTAAGGTACCTGCAAAATGAATTGGACTTCAATTTAATTTTCACTAGCAAAAAGCTGTCTAATAAAATGGGTAAAAACAGTTTTATGTCAAAACTACTCTTTTGAAGCTAGAAATATTATGAGGAATGATGCACTCTCTTGATTTAGCTTGTTCTGAAACATAAAGAAATAAAGTAGAATGAGTTGCAACAAAGAGATCACTTCATATTCCCAAAGCAATCTTAGCCAAAGTCGTGATTCTCCGGATCTTTTGCAAGGGAAAACTTCAATTACAGATGGTGTTTCGCTGATACTGCCATGATCATGGGTTCAGTTTGCTTAAAGGCGGAAAGCCTAGAAGAGGCCTAGAAGTCATAAGGAACTGTACCGGCAGCGAACTCTAAGGTTTGGCTTTTTCTTTTATTGACTTATTTAGGTATTATGTACTAGATGGTAGCAGATATGACCAGTACTGACATAGAAGAGGGATAGACTATAAATCAATCAATTAAATATTACTCCCAATTAGTTGGAATCAACCATATGAATCCTTTGCATTCATTCCACTTTATTCGAGACTAATGCATGTTCCAAAAATTCAATGTTCATCGAATTCATCAAGTTTGACTATTTAGGCAGGCTGTCAAGACTAACCAAAGCTTCGTTAGCAGAGCTATAGAAGGGTATTAGACTGCAGGTTAACAAGAACATCGAAAAGGAAACCTAACCTCCTTTCCACCAGATATTTTTATGAGTAACTCTTCACGTGCTGATCCTTCAGCTACGTTATTCAGTATGTAAGGAAGCTCCAGTTCACAAAGTGCTTCACGCACTATCCGAGCATACTGTGACAGGAAAAAATTGAAAAAAGGAAGGAAACAATTTTTTCAATTTCAAAAAAGTAGTATTTTCCATCAGTACATGAGCACGTTTGTCTTTTGCTCATATTATAGGTTTTTCTGGGAGTTCCTCCGTATTTAAGGATAGCATTAGATAATAGTGCATTTAGTCAAACCATGAATTGCATATATGCTAATCTACATATTGCTTTTCATTATCAAAGGCTTATGTGAGGCAACTATGATTCAAATATTTATAGAACTTAAGTTCATTCTATGTGGCAGAGCAATTATGAGAAGACCTCAATCAGTTAAAAAAGCAAATTTTCCACAAGCTTCGCTATATGTTTCATTGGTCATTTACATCCGATACGAAGTCAAGTTTTCAGGAAATAACAGGTTCATGACTAAAGGGCCAGTGTAATCTTAAATGCAAATATATCTTGTAGCTTGTCCAGTAAAAGCTAAAGCAGATCATCTAAATGACTAGTGAATGGATGATGTGATTGGACCTTTCCTGGTAGGGATTATAAGAAGAATAGTTTCTGATAATCATTAGTGATGGCCACGACAATTTTTTCAACTTTAGCCAGTTTATATCTGATTATCTGAAGTCTCAAATTAAATAATCACCTATCTCATGGTGCAAAGAAAATTTGTCAAGTTACAAGATGAACAGTCAATATTTTCTCTGAAATAAGCATTGATTTAGTAGTAGTCTTACAGGATTATTCTCATATGAGAAGAGTTCCAGCTTTTTAGGCGGTGGCTCTTTCCTGGATTTATCCCATAATGTCATTCCTCTTCCTGCTCGAAGAAGAGTTGGCATCCATCCTGTTATGATGGTACTGTATGTTGCCAATATATAAATTATGTTAAAAGCATAAACAAATCAATATACATTTGTCTTCAAGCCATAAACTGCAATTCAGACTTCTGCGCAATATTTAGCATCTCATACTTTGAAAGGAAATAATACCATCAACCTAGAAGTATGAGTGACAAAAGTCTTAATCAGCTGGTTTACATTGCATTGTTTCACTGCTCAATGATGTTTTACAGAGACCATGAAATTTCTCCTGTTCTAAGTGATGGTAAAACACTTTGATCTTGTGATGTATGCAGAAAATATTCTCAGGCTTGAGTCTAAGAAATTATAGCAGTCCAGATGGTAGAGGCCTAATTTCTTTTGGTAGTACACATAAATGTTTGTGTTACTAAGTGAAAGCTGTTAAAAAGAACTTGCTTACATATAGATCTCCAGTTAAAGATGCATCCATTCCTGACTAGTAGTTTTACTTCTATACTGTTTATCTATGTTGCTCGGACTCTCCGAAATTATAGCGGGATACGTGTCGGATCCTCCAAAAGTAGTGCATTTTTGAAGGATCCGACACGGGTGCAGCTACATTTTGGAGAGTCCGCGCAATATAGCTGTTTATGTACTATGACGTCTTCCGCTAAATTTCCATTTCTGAACAGACATGGAATCATAACGCAGATGACATGAATGTCATTTTAAGTTAAACAGCCTGTGGACTATAATGAATAGAAAATTAGTACCTCTCATTTATCTCTCTACACTCAGGTTCAGTCAAACCTCTCTATAACATTCCTATATAACACTCATTCACTATAAAAGCCAAGTTTTTCTTAGAACCAATTTTTATGTTATGTTATAATATATGTTTTCTATAACAGCACTTCACTATAGCGGCCAAAAATATCAGAACAAACGATGTTGTTATAGAGAGGTGGTTTGACTGGGTAAGTCGATGGACAGGTGTATTTTATACATTGAACCCAAATACCATCACGAAGCAGAACTAATAGAGAAATCAACCATAGAAAATGATCTGAAGGTAATTTCCTCAGCAGTAGTCTCTTCCTTCTATGCTATCCCATCCAGAGGTCCCTCTCCCCCAACCCCCACCGGGGAATAAGTGCCAGAATTAGGGTGTTTGTTTCATTAGTGAAGATAGATGGGGGTAGACAGAGACGAATCCAGGATTTAAACTTTATGGGTTCAGATTCGCAATTTTACCATATCTCCTCTAATATAATGGATTCAAAATTTATTATTTGTACATATTTAATGATTTTTTGGGCAAAAATACAGGGTATGAGCAAAAACTATGGGTTCAATTGAACCCATAACTTCTACACTGGATATGCCTTTGGGGGTGGAGCAACCTTAGGCTAAGCGATGTCTGGTGACATCGTTTGGTTGAAAATGTTCACTACGTATAAATAAAATGTAAGAACAAACGCTAGATAATATAGTCAAATCTCTTTAAAACAGCATCCTTTGTTCTGATAGTTTTTGGCTTTTATAGTGAATGACTTTTATACACCTACAAAAGCGTTTGACGTTTAAATATTATTTGGCTGCTATAGATAAAAATTATCCAACAATTAAATTCTTTTCTTTTGTTAATGTTACATATAAAAAAAAATTACTCAAATTTAAAATCTCAAAAGATATGCATATTTCATCAATTAAATATTAAAGAAAGCTAATATATTATTAATAAATTCATAAATAAATGTGCACATCTTCAATTCTTAAACATTATGCATGACGGAAACTTTATCCAATATAAAAAATATGTGCGGATCTTCAATTATTAAACACTATGCACGATAAAAACTTTTGTGCAATGGAATGAAAATATGCAAGCATATGTTATAATGGAATTGAATTAAATCTTTAATTATGGAAGTATGTACTAACATAACATTCTTTATCATAAGTGATGCATTTAAGCTTTAAAATATTTTATCAAAATCTTTAGACTTATTATTGGTCATCTCAGAGATTTGACATGGCTGTTATAGGGGGGAAATTTTACATAGAGTGTACAACTATAAAGATGATTGTTGCTTTTATAGGTAAAAAGCGATTATAGATAGGTAAATATAACATAAAAATCGGTTCCGAGAAAAAATTAACTTTTATAATGAATAGCTATTATATACGGATGATGTTATAGAGAGTTCTGACTATATATATTGATGATATTGGACAAAATGCACTTCCTAGTTCTACTGGTCAAACATGTCACTGGCTTAATTGGTCTGGCTTTCAATCCTCAGCTTTGACATGTATGTTTTACATTTTTTTAGCCTCGTTTATTAAAGGGATAATGCATAAAAACCACCCCATCCTATGACCAAATTGCCAACTACACACCTTTCCTTTACGGGAGTCCTATTACCCCCCTGAACTAATTTAAAATGTAATTATTTACCCTTTAAAAATCAACCACCAGATGCGTGCAAGGTGGTGAAATACACGCACCTGGAGTTCTGAGAACAACCATTTCTGGCGGATTTTCAGCTATTTTTCAGCCATTTCAAGGTTAAATGACATTGATACATAAGTAAGTTACTCCGTATCAACTTTTCGTAGTTTGACAGCCATTAGTTCTCAATGGATTATGATTAAAACTACGAAAATTGACTACGATTCGTTGGATTAATTTCCAATTTTCTAACACATGAACTAGAAAATTCACATATTTAAGATGAATCTATTTTACTATATCCAACATCCCCTTTAAACTAAGTTGGGCATTTCAAGAGTCACGAAGGAAGCAATCGATCTCAAAGGGCTTGTGAAGATACCCGCTATTTGATCTTCCACTTGCCTTTAAGAGAGTGTGCACACTCTCTATGCCACGTCAGCACTTAAGGTGGTGTTTATTACACTTTAAATTAGTTCAGGGGGTAATAGGACTCCCGTAAAGGAAAGGTGTGTAGTTGGCAATTTGGTCATAGGATGGGGTGGTTTTTATGCATTTTTCCCTTTATTAAATATAAATTGAGGATGCAAAAGGAATCAATTCCTAGCTTCACAATTGTAAGAATCTACTGTACCACTGGAAAAAAAGTTCCCTTTGATGTCTTAACGAGGAAAAGATTTCTTGAGAATTATGTTTCTACTAAAGTTATCATGAATACATTTTTAAAAAAGGAAATTTTTTAAAAGTGTTGTAGTAATATACTTGTACTATGCTTTATTAATAATGTCAAAATTCTGTTTGATTTGTTCATTTGTTCACTTCTTTAAATGCCGACACCACTTACAAAAATTCTGAGTATGCACTGAAAATAGGTACTTAAAATACCTTTCCAAGAGGCCAGTAGATGGATTCCTTCCTTGACCATATTGCTGAAATAAATATTTAACAATATCACCTGAGAAAGAAAAAACCATTCATTAGTTTACTAGAGGAACGGAGTCATATAGAAAGCTCGTGCAGCCCTGCATGAAGAGTTGGTGCTAGAATGCAGGTCGTCTCATTAGTTCTTTCTAATATCATATCCCAATTAAAAAGGAGGTGCCTCCGTATAAAAAGGAGTTGGTATGATGTATGATACCCACTGCAGCTCTTGTTCTCTCTTTATTTGCTTCTTTTTTTCTTTTGGTAAGTCGCTCATTTGCTACACATATGTGTATTAGCATTCATTCTAAAGTAGCTGATGTAACTAAATATGGCCAGTGGTGTGCTCGGCTGGAAGAAAATGATCTAGCGAACTACAACAGTAGGTGAACCCCGTCCTTATGGCTATGCTTCCTTCTACTGGAGCTGTGTGAAGTGAAATGGAAAGGAGACACATGTAAATATTTCCATTAGAAACAAGGAAAATGGGCACCTTTGCTGTGACTCCTAAACAATCCCAAGAGTAGCTTTCTTTCTTTGGCTTACCACTCCAGATAGACTTAGCAAACTGGACATATTTAAGTGTCGCAAGATTGTTGAATATAAATATCTGCTACTTTTAAACTCAACCTGAGAGGCTGAGACCGTAAAGTCTTTTTTTTTTCTTCTTTTTCTGGCAGTTGTTCTGACCTATGTGCCACCAGATTCTGCAGAATTACTCAGTATTTATGGGTTCTTACTCTTGTCATGACGAACTTGCCTGGTAATCCAGTGTCCCAAAAGCAAGTCCTCTTTCAATAGTGGGTACTAAAGCTTTGCTTTTCTTGTGTGAAACTGTAGAAGGGACGGTAAAATAGTAGTGTAGTTGCTTAAACCAGACATAACTAAGAACTAAGTTGTTCTCTCCTTGCTTGATGCATCTACCCCTACAACTGTACACCAAACATAAAAGTTCCTACATCGTCTGCTAGAGAAAAAAAGGGGGATAGCATCTGTTCTTAAGCTAGTTAAGACAATCAAGGTCACAACTACGCTTAGTATTTTAATCCAGGGTAGCACAAATTAAATGCTTAACCCACCCACTAACATTTAAAAACTAAAGCATGTACGTAGTATTGCTACCTAATTTGGCTGGAAAACAAACAGTTATTCAGCACTAAGATGAAACTGCCTCAAACACCAAAAATTCAATACAGAAAAGGAACTCCCAGCTTCTTACCACTCTCATAGAGCGAAGTTCCAGTATTTGGGTCCACAAGGAACGGGAACCTGCAAAATATCAACAGTTCACTAAGTTAAGAATGATAGAAGGAACAGTACTAGGCTAGAACCTAAACTTTGAAAACTATGGCCCTAAACAAATACCTAGTAATTAGCTTCTTGTCTCTTAGTGAACCTTTTTAGTTTGAACTATACCACCCTTGTAAATAGTGCTGACTATTTTTTGGATTTTGTTACCTCCCATCTTAGCATAGACTCATTTGTACTGGAGCTATCTATCCCACCCTGTTTTACTCATTGCATCTGCTTACAACAACAAACCCAGTGAAATTCCACATGTGGGGTCTTGGGAGGCTAGTGTGTACTCATTGCATCTGCTTGATGCTTTTTAATGAATTTCACTTACTTCATCAAAAAGGGATTAGCTTCTTGTCTCTTATCCATATGAATATACTAGGCAAGGATCTCTAGTTAAGGGGATATACAAAGAAAGGATTCAGAAAGAAGAGACATTCTTTATAATAGAGTCATCCCTGAACTTGTTTTCAGAAATAATTATCATACTTCTTAGGGTTATTCTCTTCTGTAACATCCATAACTAACATTCACCTTGTGCCCTAACACTACAAGGTTAGCCATATTCAACGTCCAATATCAGAAAACATGCTCGAAAACCTCAACAAAAGGCCGCACTAGCTTTTCAACGACCGCCTCATCGTACGTGGCAATTTTCTTGATTTGCCATGGATGGTTTAAATCTAGAACTGGAGGAGGGTATATGTCTCTTATTTCTATTAGGTGACGAGTCACCAACCACGGTGTGTTGCTAGCTTTGAATGCTTCTTCTTCTGCTTTTGATGGGACGAAATTGTAAAAGGAAGTCTTCTTCATCATAATGAAAGTCTAATTTGATGAATTTACAGACAAAGAGACTTTGGTACAACATTGAGAAAAGGTGTTTAGGATTTTATAGGGATGTTTTCATATTGATTTTGGAAATTAAGGTACTAGGAAATGTTTTCCAAGTAAAGTTGGGTTTCCTATTTTTATTGTATATAGTAAACAATTTATATCGGTTTATGAAACTTGCCTTGTATTTATTACTATTTTACTACCATATCATATTATAAACGCGTTCAAGTCTCATTTTAACTTCAATTTTTTGAATCTTTAAAAAAATATTAATATATTTTTTTTTTTACGCTTAGAAGTCAATTGTATTACACTACTCCCACCTGGATTTGACTACTATTGGCCAGATGGAGATAGTTAACCACTTGTTTAACCGTGAGAGGGTGGATGTAATTCAGCTCGAACGAAGTGAGAGGGAGGTCATTCAGAACCTGCTGGCTCCATGGACATGATAAGAGATATTCATCCTCAATTTAAGTTATAACACAATGTACATTTACAAGTTTAGCCACTTCTAAACAACTTCAGAAAAATGTGATCAAAGTTTTTTAAAAAAAAAATTGTGTTTTAAGTTTGGCTATTGGGTGAAATTCATTATCTTCCCATCGGTTAGTTGTGTGCGCCCCAATTGAGGATGAATATCTCTTATCATGTCCATTTGGCCAATAGTAGTCGAATCCAGGTGGGAGTAGTGTAATACAATTGACTTCTAACCATTAAAAAATTAAATATACTAAAAATAGTTTTTTAAAAGAATCAAAAAAATGAAGAAAAAAGGAGACTTGAACGCGTTTATAATATGATATGGTAGTAAAATAGTAATAAATACAAGACAAGTTTCATAAACCGATATAAATTGTTTATCCTATATACGGTAAAAATAGGAAACCCAATTTTACTAGGAAAACATTCCCTGGTACCTTAAATTTCCAAAATCAATACGAAAACATCCCTATAAAATCCTAAACACCTTTTCTCAACGTTGTACCAAAGTTTCTTCGTCTGTAAATTCATCAAATTAGACTTTCATTATGATGATGAAGACTTTCTTTTACAATTTCATCCCATCAAAAGCAGAAGAAGAAGAAGAAAAAGGAGGAGGAGGATGCAAAGCTAGCAACACAAGTAACTCGTCGCCTAATAGAAATAAGAGACATATACCCTCCTCCAGTTCTAGATGTAAACAATCCATGGCAAATCAAGAAAATTGTCACGTACAATGAGGCAGTCGTCGGAACGCTAGTGTTGCCTTTTGTTGAGGTTTTTTTTTTTTGATTTGCATCGGGTGTCGAGTCTCTATGAGCCCCGACTAATCCCGGGGGTGCACAGGCCCTCGGCAAGTAGTTTCCCGCAAGTGCACCACGGTTAATTCAGGTTTTACCCAGTCCATGGCCCTCAAAAATTGTTTGCACCCGGTGGGTTTCGAACTTGAGACCTTGAAAGGGAGCATACCCCAAGGCTCAAGTCAATTTCCACTAGGCCAACCCCCGAGGATTCCTTTTGTTGAGGTTTTTGAGCATGTTTTCTTATATTGGACGTTGAATATGGCTAACCTTGTAGTGTTAGGGCACAAGGTGAATGTTAGTTATGGGATGTTACAGAAGAGAATAACCCTAAGAAGTATGATAATTATTTTGAGATGTTGGCTAATGATGATTATGCAAATTCGTGATTCAGAAGGAAGCGACAGTCAGAAAACGATATAATAGTGTCATCCATGAACTTGTTTTCATCTTCCCCTTCTCATGGTTCAGCATTCTTTATTCTACCTATATTCTACTTTTTAACTAGCAATTCGGAACTTGTTTTCTTTCCAGAAAAGGAAAAAAATCCTCCGGTGCTTGCCAAATTAACAAAACTTTAATTTAAAATTTAATCTGAAGATGATCTACATACTGTTCTTTGCCTCCCAATCTTCTAACCATTTCTCGGTGTCTTACCGAACCCTTAGGACATGGATAAATCTACAAAATCACATTTGGGCCGTAAGATAACCACATAGCAAAGATAAAGCAGAAATACTGACAAGATAAATAACTTTAGTATTAAACATTATGCGATTATATATTGTGGCAAAAGAATACATTAAAACTCATAATCAAGTCACAACAAAAGAATCAACCACAGAAGGGCTTCGCATTTAAACCATGTTCTTTTTTATTCCTGTTAACAAGTGATGAGGACCAATCTGGATCTTTGAATAACTGGGAGATTGCAGATTTTCATGTTTAATAGAAAGCAAATGGTCCGATGATATGTCTAAATTATATAATTATGTAACATAATGGCAAGGTTTTGAGGTGAAACAGAAAGAAGACTTAATTTAGTTTGGATGAACCCCATCTACTTCAGCTTCAGGTAATCTGCAAACAGATGCTGAGGATCCCTTTGAGGAATAGAAATTGAGATAGCATCTAGCTTTATGATGGGCACATTGCTAAATTGTATTTCCCCCTACAGCGTCTAACAAAATGTAATAAGTACAATGATACTAGAAAAACTGGACTTTCTCAAATCTAGCTAATCTCGTGATCTTACATAGGATATATTGCCGTACTCAATCAAGTTTCAGAAAAAATTAAACCTTTTCAGCATAAAAGGTGTAGATTGCAATTCCCTACATCTCAAACTTGGAAGAAGAACGCTTGTCAGCTTTCTTTGCTTCTATTTGAATGTTTAGATAAGAGACTCAATCTGAATTTTGAAAATTTCTTGCAAAGACGCTGTATCAGTTCCAAAACTGATAGCCAGTCCTACTGATAGGGAAAAATAAAAAGAGAGAGAAACCAAGAACCAGTCCATACAAAGTCCCCTTTATCTCCTCAAGATATCGTGTCTTAACTGAAACCCTCACAGCCCTCATTTGAGGAAAATAACATAGAAAAAGAAACCAACTGCTCCCCTGTCCTTAGCTTGCAAAGACTGCAATTATGTTAAACTGGCTAATGAATACTTTCCTTAGAATTTATTTGAATCCTGTTTGACTATCATGGACATCAAGAAGAGAAAGTGTGAATCGATTATTATCTTGGACTCTTTTTCTCATAAAAGAAAAAACTATTATGGAATAGTGTGGATTAAAACTTGGAAAATTATACCCAAAAAGTGTGAAGGTGGGGGCAGTTTTCAAAAAGTAAAAAATAAATAAAAATAAACAAGTAATACCTATATCAGTGTATATAACATTAAACTTTAGAGATGGAAACTTGTCCATTTGGGAAGGACTCAAGTACTTGGGTAGTCTACCATTGCCTAATATGGTAAGTATTGTCAAGTAATTTGGAACAGACAGGGTGACTCTTAAGCGTGCTTAGCTACGTTATCTGTGTAACTTTGATGGATGTATATATATTCCGAAAGCTACTAACAAACTACGTCATTATAGCAACTGCAGTTTTCTTTTTTCTACGTGAAAGGATCTTACAGCAAAAATATTACCCCATGGATTTTGAGCTAGGAATCATACTAAAAGAAACAAAGGAAGGAATCTACTTATGCAACTGAAACCAGAAAAGTTAATATCACTTATTTTAGCATATGTTCTTTCTAAATATATAAAAAATAGCAGCAAGTAAAAGGTGGGGTAAGCTAAAGGGTTTCTATTACATCTGAAAAATTCGAAACCAAGACTAGGAATTTTGAAGATACAGGATCAAAAATCATTACTCTCTCGTTTCGAAACAAGAAAAAGGGATTTTCCTAAAACAGAAAAAAATTTAAAAGAAAAAAATAAAGAACAACTGAGGCTAACCGCATTTGTTAAGAAGAGCATTATGGGACATCAGAAACTCGGTGTGGACATGAACCTAGTCTAGAATCATGACTCGCTCCAAGAATATTGCACCTAATTATAGCATATATGAGGAGAGATAATGATTATCAAATTAAATCTTGAAGACGATACTTACTTCTGCAGATAGATCAAGTTCGGTCATTGCCTCTCTAACCCTTCTGCAAAATGGGCACGCCTCTGTTGACAATTCCTATAAGAACCTGAGTTATTCCATTATGAAGCAACACATGCATTCAGTTGCATCATTACACGAGATAAATGTGGATGCTACACCCCTTAACGGAAGTTTCTAATAGGGTTCATATTTAGTGTTGTATGAAAAGTTACATTTAATGCTCCTACAATCAGTTTAGGTTTCACATTTAGTCACACTACTTAAGGGAATTTTCCAGATTTAAAGTGTGCTATGTGCATAGGTTGAGAAGAGAGAGATTAGAGAATACTGCAAAAACAGACATATCAATAAAATAAGCTAGTTTTCGTCTAGTTCAACTGACTAGGAAACAAATAGCTTACCCCTTCATTTTGGGTAAAAGATGCTAACTCTTAGATGACAAGCTGAGTATTTATCAAATATAAGCGTTGATACTTTGTCATATGAGCATTACGAGCTAAGACTCTGAACTTTCCACTTTGTTTTTGCTCATGAATGTATGAGAAAAACATACTTCAAAGATTTTTTATTTTTCGGCAGTCTGATTTCTTCAGCGTGTCAAATCTCATAGATACAGAAAAACTGCTAATGTTTATAATTCGAAGGGACTGATGATTTAAGCTTAGCACACAACAAAGATATGCTCACCAAATTCAAAGATCTGCAGGTGCATTGGTGGATTAACTTTAGTACCATCTTTACTACCTAATTTACCATACTGTGCTCTTGAACCCCATGGAAGTCTTGCAAGGGTAGAAAGTCTGGATGTTGCTTCCTACAAGAAATAGGTTCTC
This sequence comes from Nicotiana glauca, assembly GCA_026770625.1. Lineage (NCBI taxonomy): Eukaryota > Viridiplantae > Streptophyta > Magnoliopsida > Solanales > Solanaceae > Nicotiana > Nicotiana glauca. The sequence goes on from MU782069.1 coordinate 62,507, forward strand.
AAAGATTAAGTGAAACATGAAAGGCTAAAATCGCAGCAATAAGTAAAAATCTAAAACAAATTAAGCCAGCAACTCGTCTAACAAAGTTAACAGCTATTTTGCATACATCCCCATAATTATGTTCAGAGAAATTAATGTGTTAGATGAGATTGTATCTATCACAAATAATTCTACAAAGTTCAAAAGTCCTATCTAGTATCTACCCAAAATCATGTTATCTCAGAAAATAAAGTGAAAAAAAAAGACCATTAATTCCTTTTTCTTATTCAAATAACCTAATTGTTTGCTGATCTAAGGGGATTAATAAATTACTAATTTTCACTATGTTGTTAATTAATCTCTAATATATCATATATCGAATAGTCGAAATCCATATACATTTCAAAGTTAGCATGATCAAGCTAATCACAAAGTGAATGAATTGATTTACAAACTTAAAAGTGGTTAATTTCTGCAAAATCTAGGATCATTTGGCATGGGAAGTCAATAACTGGTGGAAAATTTGAGTCCTCCTTCTTCAAAGTCTCTGAGTTTTCACTACTGCATCTCATGATCTTTTTGTGCTTATTTAATATCCTTCTTTCTTGTTTACCTTCACAAGATTCATACAACAATCTCATGTTTTAAGTTTCTTTAAATCGTATTTTGTATTAAGTGGCATTAATGCCTAACTTTAGATAAATTTAACTTCTCTCACACATAATTATCTAAAGATCCACTACGAATGTTTTCCCAAAATTTATAAAAAATCACCATACCCTTAATGTAGCTAGAATTTATGTAACAGCAGGAAGGAAAAACAAAAGAGAAGTACAAGCAAAACTTGAACAGGATATTTATTTAATAGAGAAGCACTGAGCTTTAACAGGTAACCCTGGGAAATAACCAGCTAAGGCACGACTAGATCATCTATCCAAGATTAGCTCCATTGTTTTTCTTTTTCCATTCCAATTGTCTATCAACCTCAAAGTAATTATGTTTGCCTATTCGAACGACTTCTATATCAATACTTATAATGCATGACCATTGACAACAAAGAAGAACAACAGAAGACAAAAGTGTATACAAATAACAGGTGCAGAACTCTACCACCTAAAATGAAAAAAAAACAACTCAAAGTCCTTATAACGTGATAGTACCTCCAATAAGTAGTTTCTTTTGCCTGAGGGGTCTCCTCCCTGCATGATGACAAATAATATTTATAATAAACATAAGAATGTAAAATAATTTTTGCATGAAGAAAGCAGAAAAGAAACAAATAACATTCAGAAAATAGAATCAGCAGCACAATGAACAAACTACTAGGCATGAACTTAGACTAGACGCATCCCCTGGGAAGCAATTGGTTTATGATTTTTTAAATGAGAAATCCCAAATTTTCGAATATTGAAATGAGGAGAAAAAGAGAGTGAAAGAAGAAAAGAACACTAAAGCAATATCAGAAAAGAACAAACTCACTGAAAAGAGTTTAAGCAAGGGGCAAAGAAAAGACAGTAAACTGGTAGAAGGGCCAACACTAATCTCAGCAGTTTCAGCGGAATCTTGGGTTTCCATTTCTTGGTCAGAAGATTTCAATTTCAATGCTGGATATCTGTTTCCTTTGCGGAGGGAACCCGACTTCCCATTTCCTGGGATTACATGCTTTTGGCATTTGAAACTGAAAATTGCAAATATTGAGGAACTGGTGGAGTTGTATTTGAATGGCAGAGTTGGAGGAGCGAATAGTGAGTGAGTGGGAGAGAATGTTAAGGATGACATTGAGAAATATTCTGGGTTTGGAGTTGGTTTTGTTAAGCACAACTTTTACTTGGTTTTGCTCGCGCTTTGATAATGCTGGGAAGTTCACGGTTAGGGGTCGTTTGGCAGAGTACATAACAACAATGTTCAATATGGTGTATTAGTAATGCTTGTATTAATTATGCTTGCATTAGTTATGCTTGCATTAGTGATGCTTGCATTAGTTATGCAGCTATTAGTTATGCTAACATATTTCTTATCCATTGTTTGGTTTGATTTATTAAAACATTGCACAATTTCTAAAAGAATTATTTGTTTACAAAAATACCCTCAAAACTAGTCCACACTCTAGCTTTTTAAAAAATATATATATTGAGAAATATTTTTATATGAAAAGATTTAAAAAATATTTTATTTTTCTACCTATATTGTAAAATAAAATTAAATATTTATTTATAAAAAAAGAAAAATATGCTAAGAATTTATTTATTTACTAGGGATGTAATTTTATTTCTCATTATTTGGATTATTTTGAACTTGTATTAATATACTAACTAGCATATTTTAATCAAGCATAAATTTTGAAGGACAATTTTGTCTTTAACTAAGATAATGCATGCATTAAAACCCATTGCATTGCTAACACCATAGTTTTTTATGCATTAGTTATGCATAGGATAATACCAATTAGGATGTATAACTAATGCTTGCATAAGTAATGCATAGGTTCAAAATGTCTACCAAACAATGTATTATTAATACACAAAGTTAATGCATGCATTAGCTTATCTGATGCACACTACCAAACGACCCCTTAGTCACTAATAACACATGCATTTACTTTTAAGCTACCGTTTAAAATGTCTTTAGTCTTTAGTCACTGCTTTAATAAACTTTAATTGTCCGGACGAAAATACCATTCTGCTCATGTCCTTAACTTGTGAACTTAACTTCAGGATTTCAGGACTACATGTACTTTTGAACTTGTAACTCTAAGTTGAGAACTTCGGGACTACATGTCCTTAACTTTTGAACTTGGAACTGTAAGTTCACGACCAAGTGTCCTTAACTTTTGGGCTTATTAGTCTAAGTTCAGGACCTATTGTCCTTAACTTTTGGGCTTCTTAGCCTAAGTTCATGACCTATTGTCCTTAACTTTTGAGCTTATTAGTCTAAGTTCAGGACTTCATGACCTATTGTCCTTAACTTTTGAACTTGTAACTATAAGTTCAGGACCTATTGTCCTTAACTTTTGAGCCTATTAGTCTAAGTTCAGGACTTCATGACCTATTGTCCTTAACTTTTGAACTTGTAACTATAAGTTCAGGACCTATTGTCCTTAACTTTTGAGCTTGTTAGTCTAAATTCAAGACCAAGTGTCATTAACTTTTGAACTTGTAATTCTAAGTTCAGGACCAAGTGTCCTTAACTTTTGAACTTGCATAACCTGCCGTAAGAGGGGACCAAACTTGCATCCGCTACACTAGAAACACTGTCGCAGGAGAACTATGAGTCGTCCAAAGCCAAAAAATAATTCAGCATCTACTACATTAGAAGCTTTTATAGCCGCCTTAGTTTTCAAGCAATTGAAGGAATCAAACAGTTTCTGTATCTCCTCTACACTCATCTTCATCGATTTCTCTAACAAAGGTGTTGCCACTGCCGTAGGAGAAACACAGTTCACACGTATACCGTACTTACCCAGTCCCTAACATGAAAGAGATAGAAGAAAGGGTAACACAATATTTTCGTATTAATTTTAATAGACTAGTGGCTACTATTGCTAAGCATTGAAAATGCTGGATGAAAAGTAAATACCATTTTAAAAAGTAGCTACCCCACATAATTTTTACGATAATCTATCTAGTAGCGTACGGAGTGTGAAATTTGTAAAAATAGCACGGTCTAGCCAGTTTTCGGACTGGTCATTCAAAAATAGCCAGTATTTACCAAGTCAATGAAAAATAGCTACTATTTTACTGTAACAGAGACCGGTCTAGCATAATATATTGGAGTTCGGTGCACCTGTGTATGAACTTCCAGCATATTATGCTGGAACTCCAACACACGAAAAGTTCCAACATAATATACTGGAGATTTGATCACTTGTGTATGAACTTCCAGCATATTATACTGGACCGGTATACTTTACTAGAACTCCAGCATATTATGCTGGAGTTCTAGTGTACTTATGCTGGAACTCCATCATATTATGCTGGAGTTCCAGCATACTTTTCCTGGAACTCCAGTATAATATGCTGGAGTTCCAGCATACTTTTCCTGGAACTCCAGTATAATATGCTGGAGTTCAAGTATACTTATGCTGGAACTCCAGCATAATATACTGGCATATTTTTCGGGTTTTGAACAGTGTTTTCACTCAGATTTATTTTTACATAAAAAATGGCTAAATTTTGATTACTTTTGAAACTGGCTATTTTTGAACGACAACTTATAAATATAGCTATTTTTAAATTTCTCCCGTGAAATTTTAAGAACTTTAACTAGTTATTCCAATGTAACAAAAAAAGAAAGGGAAAAATATTATTTTAACCAAAATTGTCCCTTAGTAAGTTTATTTTTGTCCTTTAACTATAGCTGATCTTTTTTAATCTCTTAACTTTGCTAAAGCAATATCTTTGATCTAACTAGTTGAATGTTGTTATAACTAACGGTGACTATAGCCTCATTTATTTTTTTAAAATATTAAGATGTTTGAATCTGAATGCATATATGGATACCAAGATGTGTATTAAGATTACGACGTCTGAACTTGAATACATATATGAATGTTTAAGATGGGCGAAAATCATGTACGGCCACCTAAACTTGTCCCGATTTTTCTCTTGAACACCTTATTAAAGGTATATTCCGATTGAACACTTCATGTAACACATATTTGTTTCAAATAAACATTTTTTTTCTTTCTGTGCTAGAGGTTCATCGCGTGTAACCAAATGCCGCTGATGTGTATTAACAACCAATCAAAATGTAAAAGCTGTATTATTTTTTCCACGGTGGCATTATAATTAAAATATATCCGATAAAAACAAGGCAAAAAAAGCCCTGGTATATTTCTCCTTAACGCCCGTATATCTGCAATTTCACTTAACGCCTGTTTTCTTCTTCTTCTCTCTCTAATGAATTGGAAGGAAAATCGAAGAACAAAAATTAAAGAAACTTTTGGTGATTCCTGGTCACATCCAAGGGGAGGTGCCCTAGTGCATGCTATTTACCTATGATATAGTGTTGGTTGACGAAACACGTAGCGGAGTTAACGCAAGGTTGGAGGTTTAGAGACAGACCTTGGAGTCTAAAGGTTTCAAGAGTAGAACCAAGACAGAATACTTGGAGTGCAAGTTCAGTGACGTGACCCATGATGCAGACGTAGAGGTTAAGCTTGATGCTCAAGTTATCCCCAAGAGAGCGAGTTTTAAGTATCTCGGGTCTATTATCCAGGATAACGGGGAGATTGACGAAGATATCGTGCATCGCATTGGAGCGGGATGGATGAAGTGGAGGCTCGCTTCCGGTATTTTGTGTGATAGGAATGTGCCGCTAAGACTTAAGGGTAAGTTTTATAGAGTGGTGGTTCGACCGGCTATGCTGTATGGGGCTGAGTGTTGGCCAGTCAAGAACTCCCACGTGCAGAAGATGAGAGTAGCAGAGATGAGGATGTTGAGATGGATGTGTGGGTGTACCAGGACAGATAGGATTAGGAATGAAGATATACGGGATATAGTGGGAGTAGCCTCTGTGGAGGACAAGATGCGGGAGTCGAGGCTGAGATGATTTGGACATGTTAAGAGAAGAAGCATTGATGCTCTAGTTAGGAGGTGTGAGAGGTTGGCCATGGAGAGTTTGAGAAGAGGTCGAGGTAGGCCTAATAAGTATTGGGGAGAGGTGATTAGGTAGGACATGGCGCTGCTTCAGCTCACTGAGGACATGATCCTTGATAGGAGAGTGTGGAGGTCAAGGATTAAGGCATAAAGTTAGTAGGTAGTTTATAGTTGTAGTTGTTCACCGATAGTCTTAGTAGTATGTATGTCCCTTCATATTCTTATATTTTTATTATATTATGTGGTTTTGTTCGCCTCAGTTATTGTATTCCATGTTGCTATTATTTGGTACTACTTATCCTTTATCTCTCCCTTTTTCTTTTATCTTACATCTTTCTTCCTCTCTTGCTTTCCTCTTCTTCTTCTTGCCCTTTCTGAGCCGAGGGTCTATTGGAAATAACCTCTCTACCTGCATTAGGTAGGGGTAAGATATGCGTACAGAGTACCCTCCATAGACCCCTCTTGTTGGGATCAAACTGGATTTGTTGTTGTTGGTGGTGATTCCTGGATTCTTATGCAGAAGATACTTACTGTAAGTATCAATTTCCCTCATTGATGATAAACAACGATTCAAATATGTCTAAAAAGTTAGGGTTTCAACCTTTATGATTTGGGTATTAGAATTTGAGAATATTCCGTTAATTTTCTATATCCCTTTTTCGATTTCATGAAAATATGTTTAATTTCGAGCCACGTTCTTTCACTATCTCTAATCTCTCTTTTCGATTTTATTCAGCTTTGATTCAAATGTCGGAGGAAATTATATTCACAAAAATGCACCATGGGGGCTACTTTCCGAGATTCCTGTCCCCACTTATGTTGGTGAGAGTAAACTGGCAGGTATATATATGGACAAGGACCACTTTTCTATTACGTAGCTGGAATTTTATACTAAAGAAATAGGATATGCGGCTGTCGAGAGCTTTTATTATCAGAATAGTGAGACCAAATAACTTCACTTGGTGGAGTTGGACCTACACTTATTAGACTTAATAAAAGACTTAAAGCATGGAGACAACTTTGAAATATGGGTTAAACATGTTGTTGACCATGCTTTACCTGTAGATGGGGAGGGACCTACTGACTACCTAACTGGAGAGAATGAAACTTTGTTATTAAATAACAGAGATGGTGAGTCATTTAACCTATAAAAAGTTGTTGTAGAAGAGGCAGTTGAAAGTTTGAGAGGTAATTGCACTGGTGTGTTAGATATAGAAAGTCATCTTTCAGAGGTGGAGACTAGTGATTCAGATCTGGAAGATATACCTGAAAAGGATGACTCAGATGTAGATGAGGAGTTGAGAACACTTAGACAAGACAAAAGAAATAAAAAAAATAGAAGAAAAAATCTCCTGTTACAGAAGAGATACTTGTTGGAGAGGCTGGTGTTATAGATAGAGGGTTTGAGGATATTGGGGTAGACAAGGCTAACAAATATGATGGAAAATTGGGAGGAGATGAACAGTATATCAGTATCTCTGAATGTTGGAGTGATGATAGCAGGGATGACTAGATGCAGAAGCTGTTAGGGGAGTAGATCTACCCTCTAGGAGGAGAAGTAAAAAAGTAAGATATGATGAAGCTTGTGAGGTGGCTGTATTTGAGCTTGGTATGGTATTTGAGAATGTAACACGGTTTAGAAAGGTTGTGGCAGATTATGCTGTTGAGTATAGGAGGCAAATTAAACAAAGACCTAATGAGTCTCATAGGGTAAGGGTTAAGTGTAAAACAGGTACATGTAAATGGTTGTTGGCTGCTTCTTTGGATAGAGACTCTGATGATTTTAGAGTCATTAACTATCATCCTGTACATAAATGCATTCCTACTAAAAAAAATAAGCTTTGCACTTCTAACCTTATTGCCAGAAAGTTCAAGGATAGGATAGTTTCTCAGCCATATATAAGGCTTTGGGAAATTCAAGAGCTGGTTAGAGACAAGTTGGGTCTTTATGTTGGTAGGACTGTGTGCCAGAGAGCAAAACATAAAGTTCTGAAGAAAAATATGGGTGATTGGAAGCTGGAATTCTCAAGGTTATGTGATTATGCAGACATCATCAAGCAAACTAATCCAGGAAGCTCATGCTGGGTTAATATTGATAGAGAGACTGATCCTGAGAAGAATTTGTTTGTATATTTCTATGTATGCTTTGAAGCCTTTAAGAAAGGATGGTTAGATGGGTGTAGGAAAATCATAGGATTTGATGGTTGTTTTCTTAAGGGAGCTTGTGGAGGTCAACTTCTTGCTGTTGTTGGAAGGAATGGAAACAATCAAATGTTTCCTATTGCTTGAGCAGGAGTGGATCAAGAAACAAAATATAGTTGGAGTTGGTTCTTAGGATATTTGATTGATGACTTAAATTTGGGTACTGGTGAAGGTTTGGCTGTAATGTCAGATATGCAAAAGGTAATCTTTCTAAACTTTCTTTTATTCTTTTGTTTCTGCTCTTCTAAACTTTCTGATTTTCTTTGATTATATTCAGATGAACTTTATGTTATTCTTTTTTTTCTGCTCTTCTAAACTTTATGATTTTCTTTTGATTATATTCATCTAAACTTTCTGTTCTTCTTTTGATTATATTCTTCCGAGCTTTCTAATCTTCTAAGTACTTTATTTTGTAGAGACTTGTTCCTACCATAATGGAGTTATTGACAAATGTAGAGCAAAGAATGTGTACTAGGTATATTTGGAGTAACTGGCATATCAAATGGAGAGGAGAAGTTAGAAGAAAGCAGTTCTGGAGATGTTCAAAAGCTAGCTTTGAAGTCAAATTTAAAGCGGAGCTGGAAGCATTGAGTAAAATAGATAAGAAGGAAATATGTGAGGATTTGTTGCATTATCCAAAGGAAACATGGTGCAGGGCCTATTTTAAAGTTCATGCCAAATGTGATATTGTTGAGAACAACATGAGTGAGACTTTCAATTCTTGGATTTTAGCTGCTAGGCATAAATCTATTATCACCATGTTAGAGGAAATTAGGCATAAACTAATGAACAGACATGTGGATAAGATCAATTTTGCTAAAACATGAATTACAGATATTTCTCCTATGGGAAGAACAATACTAGAGGAAAATAAAGAGTACTCTAAGAAGTGTAAAGTTATGTAGAATGCACAAGTTGGTTTTGAAATTCTAGACAATGGATATAGGTTTAGAGTTCATTTGGGAAACAAGACTTGTGATTGTAGACTATGGCAGTTAAGAGGTATTCCTTGCCCCCATACAGTTTGTGCTTATTATAAATTAAATTTAGATCCTGATGAGCATGTAGAGCATTGGTATAGGAATGATACATTTTTGAAGGTCTACAGTTACTATATTCAACCTATTCCCAATCTAAAGATGTGGCCTGAAAGCTCAAACCCACCAATAGAGCCTTCTCTGCCAAAACCAATTCCAGGTAGACCTAAAAAGTGTAGAAGAAAGGCTAAGTATGAACCAAAAAAGAAGTATGGAAAGCTATCAAAGAAGGGTGTCAAAATGACTTGTTCAAAATGCAAACAGACGGGCCACAACAGAAAAGTGTGTCAAACAGGAGTAAGTTTATACATTTTATCTACATATATTTCTCACTGTTCTTTTTCCATATCTTACATGTTTATACATTCTATCTACATATGTTCTGTTGTGTGTTGTAGTCTGGAGTGGAGGATTCTTCAAAGCCTAGAGAATCAAATGCCCAACCTAGCCAAACAAGCCAACCAACCTCTGTTTATGGAGACGCTATAGCTGTTAGAAGAGTTAACCAAAGTAGGGGAGGTACTGGGAAAGGCAGAGGAGGTGGAAGCAAAAGAGGTAATGGAAGAGGAACCCCATTTGTAAGTCCAAGAGATGCTTCATCTAGTCAAACTAAGGGTTCTAATTCTGCTGAAAGTGCTGCTGCAACTGGAGCAAACAAAAGGCTTAGAACTATTGCGTTTGGTGTATACTCTTACCCTCAAACTGGAAACCACGTGTTTAATGTATGTTCACTTCTATTTTTTTCTTCATATTGAACAAATAGTTACTACATTTGGTCTACTATTAATAATTCTTGTGCCTTATTATTTTTAGCCTGGTACCTCAAGTGAGAGAGTTCTACAAGGATTCTCAATTGTGAAGAGTGCCTCACCAACCAATATTGATATTGGTTTTGTTCCACGGGGCCTGAAATGGAAGGGAAAAGATGCAGTCACCACCTCACAATTGCAACAAATGAAGGCCAACAAAAGGAATAAAGTGAATACTTCATCATCAACAACCAAGAAGTAGTTCTAAAAGTGGACTGTTTTAGTTTTTTGTCTATGTAATATTGAAAAATATTGATGTCTAGGGATAATGTTAATTTAGGTCTTTTTGTCAATGTATTAATGCTGGCAAACTTATGAAGCACTTATGATTTTAGTACCACTTTGTTGGAGTTGCAGCGTTACATTTGAGCTCAAAGAGCAGTTTAATAGTAATCCTTGTTGGTGTATGCGCTTCTATTTATGATATTTTATTTCTATGTAATCTTGTGTGCTTGATACAAGAAATATATGTAGAAAAGGTATAAAGAAAGTAAAATTAGTAGATCCTCTTGGAATGGAGTTACAGGAAAATGAAATGGATTGCAAGGTGAAGACAAGCAAAATAAGCACGCTTACAACAAAATTAACTGAAGAATATGTAGTTCTGGGCAGAGATACCATATATTAAAAACTGCAAAATTGACTTTAAGATTATCTAAAAGATTTTTGGTGTATCACAGATTCTTGCAAAAATAGTAGCAGCCTTAAAAACTCCATAAATTTCTGAGAGATTAATACAAAGTTTCAATAAAAAAGCAACTTGTTCTACTACTACAATACATAATACCATTATCTAGTCCACTATGAGTTTAGCCGTGCATAAAACTACACGGAACTACACGAGCATAATCCAGACTATACACATGAAAATACAAAAAAACACAAGCATCTTGAATCTGGCTGTTGCCCAATCCCTCTGTTGTTCAGCCTCCTAGCAATTCACTGCTATAGACTCCATTTGCACTTTAACATCTTTCAATTTCTATTTTAATTTATCCATTTCTTCTTCAAGTTCTTTTACTTTCACTTTTAGTTGATCACCCATTAAACGCAACATCACCCGACTTGGTATTGCTCCCTCTCCAATAGACCCGTAGATAGACCATCAAACCATCTAAAATAATTACATCCACCATTTTCCTAACAACAAATGCATTCACATTACTGATTAATAAGAAACAAAAAGTGAAAAATTTCATAACCAATGAAACTAGTTACTTACTCTTGAAATTCTACAAGCATAAAATCGGCGGCCTGGGTTTGCGAGGGTGGTCGAGGTCTTCAACTTAGAATAATCACCGCAACAACATAAATCAGGATCCTCTTTGTACACTGAATTTTGCGAATTTTGCGACATTTGAATGTTTCAAATAGGAGTAAAAAGAAGAAAACGAGACAGAGAAGATTCAGCTATGAGAAAAGAAACAAGAAAATAAAACAAGATGTACACAACAAAGGAAGAAAAGTAAAGAATAGAGGAAGAAGAGTAAAGAATAGAGGAAGAAATAAAGAGAGAAACGGGTCTCAGATGGAGAAATTAGGGTTGTAATTTAATTTGGGAATGGATAGATCCGTTGGGCTAGTTGACGTTAAAATTTTAACGTTGGGAGAGTCAACAGTTAACAAAAATTTATCCCTTCACGCACCCAACAAAGGTGCATTACACGTAATGTGCCATGTCACGCAAAAGTGTTTATTTGAAATAAATTTGTGTTACATGAAGTTTCAATCGGAACATACTTTTAATAAGGTGTCCAAGAGGAAAATCGGGACAAGTTTAGGTGGCTGTACATGATTTTCGCCTTTAAGATGTGTATTAATATCTGAATGCTAAATAATTAAGACCGTTTGTTTGTTTGTTTTTTCCAACATCTGAATGTATAAAAAATTTCCTTATTTAACAATAAATAAAATAGAAAATTCAAATAAAATATTAATTAATTTAATATTATAGGAATAAATATTTTTTTAAATAATATGGTAGTTGATGTTGGTGATAGCTGACAGTGACGCTTATGGATACCGACTGGAGGCGGTGGATGGTGGTCGTTGGTGGTCGTTTTGATTGATGGTGGTGGTTCAAGGTAGTAACTAGTGGTGATTGGTAGTGGTAGTTATGATTGAGGAAGGTGGTGTTAGTTTATAATGTTGGACAATGGTGGCTGTGGTTTATAATAGTTGTGGGGTAGTTGATGGTGGTGGGTGGATGGGTGGTTGTGGTTGAGGATGATGGTGGTGGCATTAGTTGATAATGATTGGGGTGGTGGGTAGTAGTAGATAATAGTGGGGTTGGAGATGATGGTAGTCGATAATGATAGCAACAATGGATATGGTTGGGGATGGTGGTATTTGAATCTGGTGGTCGGTGGCGGTGGTTGGATGGTGCATGGTGGTAGGTGATAATGGTGGGCGGTAGAGGCGGTTAGTAATTAATATGGATGATAGCATCTTAATGAATTTAAGTCTCTGTTATAGATATTAATCAATAAGAACTATTTAGACTTGTTAAGTGGTTGGGAAATATAAAAAAATACTTAGTGATTAAGATTTGAATAATTAAAATTCAGACATAAAAAGCAAACACACTTAATATCAGAGATTTGAATGATTAAGATTCAAACTTCCATTATGTCACACCCCAAACCTGAAGAGGCATGGTCGGCACCCGGTGCCATACTTGGCCCGAGCGTACCACTCTGTAACTGTAAACTCTAGAGGGGCCTTAACTTAGGCCGATGAGGCCATGTTCTGAATCATCTGAAAATAACGTCTATAACCAGAAATACCAAACTAAACATCTATATAGGACTGGTAAAGCCGCAATACTGATATAAATAATATACAAGACTCGTCTACAAGCCTCTAGGGATGACATAACTATATCATGGCGGGGACAAGTCCTCAACCTATCCATCAAACCTATATATATATATATATATATATATATATATATATATATATATATATATATATATATATATATATATATATATATATATATATAATGGACTATAAGGTATAGACCTGGTAACTCCGAGGAAGTGGAGCTTATCAACTAAGTTAATATTTGACTTTGTCTACGGGGAAGGTCTATCCAGGTGTATATTAGGACCTGTAGGTATGAAATGCAGTGTCCCCAGCAAAAAGAATGCCAATACGAAATAATATACCGAGTATGTAAGGTAACAGAATAGATGAAAGTTGAAACTGAACTGATAATATAATAACTGAAAGTACTTGGGATCAAATATAATTGAAGATATGCTTACCTGCTAATACTGACTCATCTCTTTCAATATAGTAAGTAAAATAGATGTACGTCAGGCTCGGTATGTATAACTGCTCTACCGTAGTAGGCTCGCTCATAGGCGCTCGATCATACTAAGCTCTGTATCTCGGCCATTCTGGGCTCGCTCATAGGCGCTCGGCCACAATAGGCTCGGTATAACTTACCATCTGATCTGATGTTGCGTAATAGTGGCCTGCCCACGGATTATAGCTCGGTGGTGGTGAAAATACTGTAAAATTGTATATATATAGACTCTCTGCTCTCTTCACTGAAAGAAGACAATACTTAATGGAATATAAAGTCCTGATAAGGAAGAATACTATAACTTATGAGATTAGGATAATGTACATAAATTAAGTAATACGAACTTCTCTTATATCACGTTATCAACTGCACGTATTTACGAGATCATGCCAAAATGAAGAAAATGTTTAGTCTTAACATATCTCAAGTTGTCAATGCAACTCAACAACAAGCTTATGACGACTAGTGTTGATACCCAATTTTGCCATCATATTTTTTCAAAAATATATATACTTTCAAAACATCATTTTTGCATCATTATTTGGTTATAAATCAATACAAGCATTTTCTATAATTTTTCATAATTTTTAGAGATTTTAATTATTCAAGCAATTTAAATACAGAAAAATTAATTTAAAATCTCTAAAAATTATGGTGACTTAGTTACCAAAAATTATTATCACCTATAATACATGTTTCAAATATTTTTACTTCATTTTATATAATTACATTATTATTTTTTAGCTATTTATCTAATTTTGCAATAATATCCTACAATCACACATAAATTTATATTATGTGTCAAAAAAGCATTTTTATATTTTTATAACACAAAGTTATTATATTTAAGCATTTTAGTATATAAATAATATTTTACTTATTTATAAAGTAAATTATTTTTGTGTATTTAAATAATAGTCTAGCTTTAAAATAATTTTGGATCAAATTGACCCAATATTCTTAGCTGAAGACCAAACAAGCCCTTTTATTTATAACCCGGCCAGTAACCCATTTTTAACGACCCACCCAGCTCCCCTTTTCATCTTGGCCGTTGATCTCAAATGATCAACGACCCCTAATAAACCAACCCCTTCTAAATTACCCCTACTCTAACCCTAATCTCATTCCCTCTAAAACGCCGCCCTCAAATACTCTCCACTCTCTTGTCCTACGAACCCTAGCCGTTGTATCTCAATCTCTCTAAATTTGACCCTAAGATGGAATCAATCACAGATTCACTTACCTTATTGATCTCCTCTCGCTACTGGTTATCCCTTTATGGTGTTACTTGCATACTTGCTTGTTTTTGGCAAGTGTAACCCTCTGAGATCGAACTAAAATGGCTTGAATCTTTGATTTTGGGAATTATTTCATCTATATACACTCAAACTAGGCCATACGAGTATGATTCAGTGAGATCTCCGACTATTTGTGTTCCCCCTCTAGAACTAGGGTTTCCCCAATTTCTCTCCTAAGTCGATTCTGAACTGATTCTATGGTTGATTTATTTTGTCTCCTTATTTGATCGTTAAATTTTTACTGCTATATAAACCCCTCCCCATTCCCCTTTGAGACAGACTTTAATCGCCATAATCTCACTAAAAATTGGAAGCTTTATTATGTTATTCCTTCATTATCTTGTTCTGTACTTTATTTTGGCCAGCTGAAAGCCAAGGCCACTGAGGATCTACTGTTAGAACTTTATCTTGGTCGAGCATTGCCCGAGGTTCTTTTGAAGCTCTTGGGAACTTTGACGCATTGAGGTTTTGGGTTCTTGTGGATCTTTTGTTCTTTATTGTTGTCCGTTGAATTGGTAAGCAACTTGACTTTTGCAATTTCATCTTTATGTGTCTTTGATTTGCATGTGTTCTCACCTCTGAAATCCCTGGCTTAATGTGTTTTTGGGTTACTATTATGCTCGACTCTGTTAACTCTACTTTGTTTTAAGTCTTTTTCGCATCTAACTTCTCTTAATGCTACTAGTTCTGAGATTGTCTAAGTTTAACAAGGATAATTTGACCCTCCTAAGCTCGTTTAACTAGTGCTTGAGTATCCATAAATATGTTTACTTGCTTTGTCCAGAATCTCTCTAATGAATGCTTCACATTTGCGTTAAAACTTCCTGTGTTAATTATGACATATGTTTATGCTATTTTGTCACTCAGCATGCTCATTTGATCTTATACCCCTTTAGTGGCTGGTTGAGGTTTTAGAACAGCCATCTCAATTTTCTTGAACTGCGTTACGATATTAGGGTGAATCTCTAACATAATATGGACCTTATTTAGGTAATTAGTCTACTTTGTCAATGCTAGAATACCTACATATGCTATTTGACATGAGCTTACTTTTCCACTCTGTTCTGAATCTCTGTAATGTTTGTCTAGCATATATAATTTGTTTTAATCCGATAAGACCTTTTCTATCAACTATGATCTTGCTTCCCTGCTTATATGTCCCTCAGTATGTCTTTGGCTCACCTAGTTCTCTATTCCTTCAGTGATTATTTAGCTTATCACAATGTGTGTCCCTTATCATGTCTCATTGCAGTCTTGCTTATGACACTAGGATGTATACATAGCTTAATTTGGACCTTTTAGGTTTTAATTGGTTTACTATCGTGCATCTGTACATGGTAATCTCTGTATATCCTACAAACCTATTTTTCCCCAACTCTTTTAATATGTGGCTGTCTATGTGATACTTTGCTATGTATTGAAATCCTGTTGAACCTGCTTCTAAGTCCTGTGGCCTGCTTGATTAGTCGCTATGTATGCTCAACTTGGCTATGTCTACTTTAGTGTACCCCCCAACTTCAGTCCCTCAAACATTGTCTACTCTTCCTCATTTGTTACTTATGTTGTTCTGAACTTCTCATTCTTAGCCGACTGAAAGCCAAGGCTACTAAGGCCATTACTACTGACCTCCCTAGTGTGAGAACTGCTCGGGTTCCATTTGAAGCCCTTATGAACTCTGACACACTGGGATTTGGGTCCTTAATCACTTCCCCTAATATTGAAACCTGAATTATCCTAGTTTCTTCTTCCTATTGTCCAATGAACATGTAAGCTGGTTGGTTTAAGTGATTCTATGCTTGGCAATATGGTTGTGTGATTTGGCTTTGGGCTCTTCTATGGATTCTAGGTTGTGTTGATGAATGTGGATCTTTGTTGAAAGTCTAGGTATGCTGCATGAGAAGTGCTGAAGGCCTAGACAATGCTGGGTATTTCTTTTGGGCCTACTGTGGGCCCACTGTCATTATTTGTACGAGGTTTGTAATTACTTTATTATTGGGCCTGTAATAATTGTATAACAAATAATTAGGTGTCAGTAAAATATGGAATGGGTAGATATTTAATGTTTGTATAAAAGGGGGAGACAACATGCCTATAGGGCTTAGTGATTTATTTGCTATTCAATCACTCTGTGCACTATAGAAATCATGTCATTAGGGGATGCACACATACATACACTGTCTTCTAGCAAACATGAATTCAAACGCTACAATTATTCTTACTACTACGTGTTATTAGAAAACGTGCCTATAGGAACAAATGTCCATGAACTTTCTTTCAGTTCACTAGAAATCATGCATATAGGATTTTGATAATTTCATTTGCTACTGTATTGCACTAATCACTAGAAATCATGCCTATAGGATTTTGATCATTTCATTTGCTATTGTGTCGCACTGATTACTAGAAATCATGCCTATAGGATTTTGATCACTTCATTTGCTAGTGTATTGCGCTATTCACTAGAAATTATGCCTATAGGACTAAGTACAACAATAAAATGAGTTCCAAGCATCAACTGTTAGAGATCCTTCCTGTAGGGTATAATTGCTCTTCCTAATTTTAATGTTGAATCTCTCAAACACTATTTACTGCTTGTTTATACTGTTGTTTAAAAGCATGAGTAATTCTAGGTTTCTCTCAATAGATTTCACTGTCACTTAGTGCGTAAATCACCTAGACACAATATCTTTAGGATAAATAACTGGTAATCTGCAACCTCAAATCAGCATGTAACAATCGTGTAATCATTTGGAGATAAACAACGGTTGGACTCTGAACCTGCTTGCATGCCCTGATGCATTGTCATATAGAAATCATGTCTATACGGCTTAAGGTTCTTAATTCTCAATTGCCTAACATGAAAACTTGTCTCGCGTGCATTTGTTGCTTAAGTGTGGAGGTAAACTTGAGCCCTTAACTACCCCCTATTTGAAGTCTAATGTGTTTTTGTATGTCGCCTAGTTTTGACATTTCTGAGCAGCCTAAGTAAGGTCTAGAACAACCCTAAATAGAGGTCCAATACCTACTGGGCCATATGTATGGGACGGGTAGTGCACTCATAGAGAACGCCTTAGAATTGAATTAGCACGCTTTTAGTAAACAACTTTAACTTAGTAATCGGTTAGCAGGAGATGATAGTCTATGCCCGCTGAATAATATGAGTAACTCCCTATCCTAAGGAAGTTGCGAAGTACTATTTATGTTGCACGGGGTGGTCCTTTAGGCTAAAAAACTTAGGAACCTCCCATTCTCTTTATATGTTGTTATTTGATCTAAATCGTTGTACCCCTATATTCGTACTAAGATTTGTTTCATGTTGTAATAAAATTCTTTGCCTTTTGAATTCCGTTTGTTTATTTGATCACCTAGCTTAATTGTAATCCACATAATCTTAAGTTCGGCCGGGACCCATAGTTGTGGACCTCAAAGAGTACCTAACACCTTCTCTTTGAGGTGATTTGAGCCCTTACTTGATCTTTGGTGGCGTAGACTAATCAAATAGAGTTATCTGCAAAAAGGTGACCTAACATACCTAAAAAATCATTAGGTGGCGATTCTTTTTCTTTCAGCACTCTATCTCCCATTCTAAAAGGAGTTGTCACGATGTCAAAACCTGCTTTCGCGAGAAAATGGGGCGTTGGGTATTCATACTTAGGCTCTTACCATAATGAACTTGGCTTATATGGATTATTTTTTGTTATAAAATGCACATCCCTTTTCATCTTTATTTGTTAAATTTTGCTATCGCATGCACACCCTTTTCCCTATTCACCCTTGTCCATTTAAATCTATTATAACATGTACATTCCTTCCCTCCTCCCCTTTTATTTGTTATAACATGCACACCCCTTTCCCATTCACATTTATTTGTTGTGGCATGCACATCCCTTCCCCGTTCACCATTATTTGCTATGACTGCTTTTTATTTTGTTTAAAGACTGATGTATCATGCCTCTCCCGTCTCTACAACCTTGCTTGCTTTATTACATTCTCATATATTCACGAACTAACTTCTTCCCTTATCTTTCTTTTATGACTTTCATGTTTTACCTTAATACTGTATTTACCGTTTTTTCATATTTCATGCAAATACTTGGCAATGTGTTATTATCTTTGCATAAAGCATGCTCCACATCATACTCCACTCGTGCCAATTATCCATATATCGACGCTTGATGAGTGTCCGCGCTCTTCCAAAATTAACCTTTTAAATCGAAAAGGCTTATTTGCAGTAGACTAGTCGATCATCGGTATAGTCGACGGCTCCGTGCCTTTCCCTCTCAAGTTGTCCTCATGAGAGTACCAGTCTAGGCCATTCAAGAAACATCACTCCAACATCAAATGTACATGCATCATGTTAAACCTAGTATAGGTTTGAACGTTGTTAAATGTGATATCCCGCTAAGATAAACCTTGTCCCAAGTCCGACGGGATTTCAACAATCCCAATGGACACTATCACGTTATGTGCATTACTTGGAGAAAATATTCCAATATGTTGATTATTAGTGTGTAAATAGTCGAATCTAGAGGGGGAGAGGTCTAACTCTATTTGTTTGCAGAAAATGAAGCATGAAGTCCCTAGTTTCGGCATGGTCCAAAACATCCCACCTCTGCTACTTGATTGGTGGAAAAATCTCGTGCCTAGCAAAAAGAATCATGTTAGAAGGATCCTTGGTAATTTACCATCCTTGTTAGACATACGACTGAATAGAGCATTGATTGAGGCCACTTTCGAATGAGAAAAGGGTCGTCTTCCGCTTTGGTGACATACAATTGACTCCTCTCTTAGAGGAATTAGGAGGTTTCGCCAAGCTCCCATGGGATAGTCCATGGTTATTAGCGCTAGAGAATTGCATCCCTCGCGGTTTTCTAAAAATGCTAGGTTTCAAGAAAAATGATGAGCTGCTTTGTTTGAAGAGGTTATACATCCCATTTGAATTCCATTATGAGCGTTATGGGCACAGCAAGTCATATCGCCTTCATCATGATGAACTTGCCATTACTTCCTTGGGTTGAACACACCATCGAGTTATGTGTTCATCATCTGCTTCTTGGAGTTGCAGATATTTCTGATGAAAGGGAGAAGGATCCATACTCGTATAGCCATAGTCGCCAGGACCCTAATGGAAGGCAACGCGGGACAAACCTATACTATAGTTCCTATGATCTTGGCTGAAATGTACCGCGCTCTAGGTCGGTGCAAGCAGGGGTTTGGGCACTTCGAGGTTTGTAATCTGTTACTGCAAGTTTGGTTATTAGAATATTTTCAAAGAGGAGAATATCGCCAAGAGCGTCTGCATTGACCATTGAATGACTACATAGCTTACCATCACTCGAAGAGAATGACATTTATCCCAGACAGTTTTGCACAACTTGGAAATGCTGTGAGCTGGGGGCGTTTCTTCAGCAATCTGGCGGACGAGTAGGTACATTGGAAGCTCTAATGGTTTCCTAGCAGCGAGTTCATCATCAGGTCAAGAGAGACTACTCATCTAGTACTTACCGGGTTGAGGGGAATCTATCCTTATGCTCTTATAAGGGTAATGAGACAAGCGGGAAGAAAACAGGTTATACCTTGGGTTTCCAACATGGTCCAGTACAAAGCAGATTTTAAAGGGGACATTATTCCATTCAAGTTCGAGGCACAACATATGTGGAATTAGAAGGTCATTTTGGAAAAGGATACTATTGAGCCAGACAGATATCATGCCGATCATGTGTACTTTTACCCATCATAGCTAGTGGATGATATAGCAGGAGATGTCAAGCCGGGAATTAATATAAAAATAGGATCATAGATGACCCTACTGAAGCACATGTCAAGTACAGGAGGTTTCGCAAGAGGGTCTTCGAGTCTGAAGCTAGGCATCTGGAACAACACAAAGTGGATATGGAAGAAATCAATGAGTGGAGGGAAATCACCATTAAATCAATAGAGAGATTGGAATATCTAGATAAAGGGTTGAAGGAACTTGAAGGAAAAATGAGGAACAAGATTTCAGACTATCTGAACACGGATGGCAATGAAGGAGGGCATCTAGTAAAGGCTTACCTACTGTTGGATATGCACGACTTAGGGAATCTGATCGATGGAGTCAAGAGAGCCAAGCACGGGGAAGGTCCTTCTGGAACCATGTAGCTTAGGGAAATGTTGTTTTACTGCTTTCTAGATTAGTTTAGATTTCAATTGTAATAAGGAAAATGTCATTAGCAACTTTCTTATTATTGTCGTTTTAGTAAGGATTTGATTTAGTTCCACATTAATGAAATGACGCAATTATTGGCATCAATTTCTCCAAGTCTATGTGTCGCTTAGGTCCACCTCGGGCACAACGAGGTCCTCATATTAGGACGTGAATTTATTTTTCAAAGCATGTTCAATATTGCAAGCATTCTTTCAATATTCCTTATTGACTTGGTTACCTTTTGTTTTTCATTCTTTTGATTATTCCCATTCCCCAAGGTTGGTCCGTCCATATTGGCATTGTCCGTATATCACATTAGATCCAGAGGTCCTCCACCTCCTCTTCCACCAAGCGATCCTAAAGGCAAAAGAAAAGGGAAGGGTAAAATGGATGATTTAAGCGCTATCAGAAAGGACTATGCAGAAAATGTTGAAACTTCGGATGGTTGGAGTACTCCGACACAGAATGAATTGGTCCTACATTTGGAACAGAAAATATTAGAGCTACAAGGAGAACTTGAGCAGTTCTAAAACTTGGCAAACCTATCCCTCACCCTAAACGTCCCCGATATCAACCAATAAAACACAAAAACCCAAAACCCGACACCTCCCCAAAACACACAGAATCAAAATCCACCACCAAACCCTCCTGCACCACATCGATACACCCACCTCCTCAGCACCACAACCCTACACCGGTACCAACTCCTCAACAAAAACATCACCATCTAACTCAATACCCACAAACCACCACTAACCATACCCCTCAAAATGCACCACAACCTACTCCTGATCCGTAAAACTAAACCAACAACCACCATTATGCCTAGATTACTAGAGTCCACCAAAGCAATCTCATATATGTGGAAGCTTTACCCCCACAATCCACAACAAACCCTATATATATTGGAATCCATCGAGAAGGACATGTTCAACAAAATCATGGTGGATGAACTCAAGAAGCTCATTGGTAGAGTTCATAGTGTCGAAGGTGGCAAGGGCATTGAGGGTTTGAATTATGAGGACTTGTGCATTCAACCAGATGTAGAACTCTCGGAGGGTTACGAACCTCCTAAGTTCGAAATGTTTGATGGGAATGGTGATCCAAAGGTACATTTAAGGACATATTGTGACAAGCTGGTAGGAGTTGGCAAAGATGAATTAATCCGTATGAAGTTGTTCATGAGAAGCCTTACTGGAGATGCTTTGTCTTGGTACATCAATTAGAACAAAAAAAGCGGGTTAATTGGGTGAGCATGGCATTAGATTTCATGGATCAATTCAGGTTTAACACAGAAAACGCACCAGACATTTTCTACATTCAAAATCTCAAGAAGAAAACAACGGAAATCGTTCGCGAGTATGCTACTCGATGGAGGTCTGAACCTGCGAAAGAAAGGTCAGCCCTCGAAGAAGAAAAAATGAATAATTTCTTCATCAGAGCTCAAGACCCATAATACTACGAAAGGCTGATGGTTATTAAAAATCATAAATTTTTTGACATCATCAAACAGTGAGAAAGAATAGAATAAGGGATCAAGAACGGAATGGTGACAAATTTTGAAGCACTCCAAGCCACAAATAAAGCTTTACAATCAGGAGGTATCTCTAAAAAGAAAGAAGTGGGTGGATTAATGGTAGCCCAAGGCCCAAAGTCTCCACTCACATACCAAACACCTCCACCCACATACCAGCCTTCACCCCCCCAAATACCAACAACCTGCTTCCACCTACCGCACTTATAACATCCAACCTGCATATTACCACTCACCACCACAAGCCTGCCAAAATTACCAAAAACCAAGACCAAAGTTTGACCTTAGACCACCCAGACAATACACTCCGATTGCTGAACCCATAGACCAACTCTAAAAGAGACTAAAGGTTGCCAGTTATGTCACTCTCATTCTCGTTGTTTATATGGAAAACTCTTCAAACAAGACATGTTTCTATCACTCAGGCATGAAGGGTGATGCCATTGATGAGTATTGAACTCTGAAGGACAAGATCCAGACATTAATTGGCACTAAAGTCATACAGGCAAAGGAGGCTGCACCCAGTGTTCGTAACAATCCTCTCCCAGATCATAGAGGTGAGAGAGTAAATATGATAGAAACTGATGAAGAATGGGATCCAGAAGGGTCAGTTGGGTTCATTCGGGAGGGGGATAATCCTAAAACATCTCCAATCACCCTCACACCCATCGTAGTACAAACCTAAGCACCGATCAAAGTTGAAGTAGCCACACCAGAGCCATTTGAAGTTGAGGTAACCACACCCTTCATAATGATGGTAGCACCTCCTCCATCTTATAAGTCTGATGCTATACCATGAGATTATGTTATGGAAGCAAGAAGGAAAGGGAAAGGGAAAATGGAAGAAACAAGTGCAACACAAGGCATGACTAGAACCGGTAGGGTTTATACACCCGAGCACTTGGGAGAAACAAGCAAGAAAACTACATCTAAGCCGCATGTCATTGAGACTACTCCTGATGACCTTTGGAGGAAGGTGCAAGCGAGAGAATACTCTATGGTTGAACATTTGAACAAAACTCCTTCTCAAATATCCATTTTATCACTGCTACAAAACTTCGAGACACATAGGAATGCCCTGATGAAGGTGCTAAGTGAAGCCTGTGTACCAACCAACATCACTAGTGGAGAAATGGACAACATGGTCGGGCAGGTATTGGAGAGCCACAAAATCACTTTTCATAAAGATGAGATACTGCCAGAAGGACTAAGTCACAACAGGGCACTACATATCACGGTGCATTTTGAGGACAAATTCATTGCTAGGGTACTAATAGGTGGGGGTTCAAGTCTCAACATATGTCCGCTGACTACTCTGAAGAGGTTGGGTAAAGACCTGCACGAGATATGAGCAGGAAGTATGAATGTGAAGGCGTTTGACGGATATTAAAGGGCCATAATCGGAGAAATCAACCTTAGCTTACAGATGGGTCCAACTTGGTTCGATGTTGAGTTTCAAGTGCTGGATATATCTGCTACCTACAATCCACTATTGGGACGACCTTGGATATATGCCACTGGTGATGTAGCTTCTACTCTGCATCAGGCTGTAAGTTTGAATGGAATCATCAGGAAGTAATCATCCATGGAGATGGAAGTAATCCCATATATACCAATCAGACTGTTCTAGTCATCGAGAATAGAAGGAAGCTAGGTGGTGAAATATACCATCGTATTGAGCGTGTTAACGCGATTGACAAGGACAAATAGTGGAACAACAATATAAAAAGCATATTGTTATGGACAAGGTATGGCCTAGCAAGGGTCTCAGAAAGAATCTCCAAGGGATCACCAAACCGGTACAACTGAAGCGTCATGGTACAACTTTTGGGCTTGGGTATGAATACTCTTGGAAAGAGTACTAGGATTGGCCGCCGCCATGGCATGGTCCTTATTATTTGGTGAAACATCCAGTACCACATTTGCACCAAATATTTCATCAATATAACATGATGTGGGGGTCTGAAGAAGATGGAGCTTAGCTGGCATAAAGAAGCTATTTCTAGATAATGAAGACATAGACTGCAGTGTGATAGTTGAGGAGGAGGAGGAGGAGGAGGAGGAAGACCTTACCATTCAGATTGTGGACAAAAGAGCTTTCTCAAGAACTAGACTGTTGCACCATCGCGGGCCCTATCACTATCGGAGAAGGAAGAGTACATCCAGTTTTTGAAGGAGTATGAGGACATCTTTGCATGGTCTTGTGATGATATGACTAGTCTGAGCACATCCATAGTGGCTCACAAGCTACCTACCGATCCCATGTGTCCACAGGTAAAACAAAAGCTCAGAAAGTTCAAGCCAGATATGAGTTTGAAAATAAAAGAGAAAGTCACTAAGCAAATCAAAGCCAGGGTTCTTAGAGTGGTTGAATATCCGACTTGGTTGGCCAACATTGTGCCCGGTTCCGAAGAAAGATGGGAAGGTTAGAGTATGTGTCGATTATCAGGATTTAAATAGAGCGAGTCCCAAAGATGATTTCTCGTTGCCCAATACACACATACTAATCAACAACTGTACCAAGCATAAACTCCAGTATTTTGTGGATTGCTTCGCGGGGTATCATTAGATCTGGATGGATGAAGAGGATGCCAAAAAGACAACCTTTATCATGCCATGGGGGATGTACTGATACAAAATGATGCCGTTAGGTTTGAAGAATGCTGGAGCCACTTACATGAGAGCCATGACAACTATTTTCCACAACATGATACACAAGAAAATAGAGGTGTACGTGGATGACATCATTATCAAATCTAAAAAAGCACAAATAACATTGCGAACTTGAAGAAATTCTTCGATTGGCTTTGAAGATACAATCTGAAATTGAATCCCGCAAAGTGTGTCTTCGGAGTCCCTACCGGAAAATTGCTAAGATTCATCGTCAGCCACCGATGGATTGAATTGGACCCATCAAAGGTCAAAGCTATCTAGGAATTGCCACCTCTGGAAAAAGAAAGAAAGATGTGATGAGTTTCTTGGGACATCTCAACTTCATCAGCCATTTTATAGCACAATCAAACGTGATTTGTGAACTAATTTTCAAAATGCTGAGGAAAGATACTGCAACAAGCTAGACTGAAGAACTCTAGAAAGCCTTCGACAAAATCAAGGAGTATTTATCTAAATTGCCTACCCTGGTCTCACCGAAACTAGGGAGACCTTTACTGCTTTATTTGTCCGTACTAGATGGGGTTTTTGGTTGTGTTTTGGGATAACACAATGAGATGGGAAGAAAGGAGCAGGCCATATATTATCTTAGTAAGAAGTTCACACCCTATGAAGCACAATACTCCTTGATGGAATGCACTTGCTGCGCTTTGACATGGATAGCTCAAAACTTGAGACACTACTTCTGTGCCTACATCACATATCTCATATCAAGGATAGATCCACTGAAATATATTTTCTAGAAGCCCATGCCTACCGGAAAGTTAGCAAAATGGCAGATATTGCTGAGTGAGTTGGACATCATCTATGTAACTTAGAAGGAGGTCAAAGGGCAAGCATTGGCATATCATTTGGTAGAAAATCTCGTAGATGGAGAATACGACCCATTGAAAATGTATTTCCCGATGAGGAGGTATCATTTGTGGGAGGAGACATCACTAAAGCATATGATGGTTGGAGTATGGTTAACTTCTATTCTGCTTGTTGGAAGGTTCGTCCAAATCTCTTCTCGGGTCAACCCACTCAATATCTGAGAGAGGGTAGGCTTTTGGCGACCGCAGAGACGGCTGCTCTATAATTCTTCACTACTGGTATAGGCTTGACAGAGTTAAGCTGTATTGAGGAAATCGTTTTATCTTAATCAATCAAGAATACTCAACTGGATACATTCACTTTTTCCCACTAGATCTAGCGCAAATCGTCTCCAGCCCACTTGAACAATTTGAAATAATCCCATTGATTTTTATGAAAATAGGACTTAAAAAGGGTGGGTATAGGAGCTGTCTTAGTATCAAAAACAGGACAACCCTATCCGGTATCTGCAAAACTCAGGTTTCCATGTACCAGCAATATAGCGGAATATGAGGCTTTCATCTTAGGACTCTGGTTGGCCATTGACATGAATGTTTAAGAGTTGCTGGTGATTGGAGATTCCGATCTTTTGGTACATAAGGTTTTAGGAGAATGGGCTACCAAGAACACCAAGATATTACCATATCTGTACTATGTGCAAGAGTTGATCAAGAGGTTCACGAAGATGGAATTCAAACATGTTCTGAGGATTTTGAATGAGTTTGTAGATACATTGGCCACTTTATCTTCCATGATGCAACATCCAGACAAGAATGTCATCAATCATATCCCAATAGTAATTCATAAGCAGCCGACTTATTGTGCTTATGTTGAAGAAGAAGAAGGTGATGGAAATCCATGGTTCCACGATATCAAAGAATACTTGGCAAAGGGAGAGTACCCTGAGCACACAAATAATACTTAGAAACACACACTCCAAAGGTTAGCCAATCATTTCTTTCAAAGTGGAGGAATCCTGTACAGAAAGACTCCTAACTTGGGATTATTACGGTGTGTCGATGCCAAGAAAGCATCCAGATTGCTCGAGGAAATAAATGTCAGAACTTGATGGCCACACATGAATGGTTTTGTCTTAGCCAAGAAAATACTAAAAGCAGGATATTTCTGGATGACCATGGAAACAAATTGCAGCAAGTATGTCCAGAAATGTCACCAATGCCAGATACACGCTGACATGATACGAGTGCCACCCAATAAACTCAATACAACAAGTGCACTCTGGCCTTTCTCCGCTTGGGGCATGGATGTCATCGGTACAATCGAACTTGCTACTTCAAATGGGCACAAGTTCATTCTAGTGGCCATAGACTATTTCATAAAATAGGTTGAAGCCGCATCTTACAAGGTTGTAACTAAAAAGGTCGTTGCAGATTTTGTTCGGGATCACATTGTTTGTTGGTTCGGAATTCTATAATCAATCATCACCGACAATGCCGCCAATATTAACAATGATTTAATAAAGGCCATATGTGAAACTTTCAAGATCAAGCATAAGAATTCCACAACATACATGCCGCAAATGAATGGAGCTGTAGAAGCTGCCAACAAAAGCATCAAGAAAATATTGATGAAAATGGTAGATAACTACAAACAATGGCATGAAAAGCTACCATTTGACTTTATTGGATATCGTAACATAGTTCACACATCAACTAGGGAAAATTCTTATTTATTGGTTTACGTTACCAAGGTAGTTATCCCTACCGAAGTAGAAATCCCTTCTGTAAGAATCATACAAGAAGCTGAGGTTAGCGACGCAGAATGGGTACAAAGCCACTATGAACAACTGGAACTCATTAATGGAAAAAGAATGAATGCAGTATGTCACAGTCAACTCTATCTGAATAGAATGGCAAGAGCTTTCAACAAAAAGGTCAGACCAAGACAATTCACGCCGGGGCAGTTAGTGCGAAAGCAAATTTTTCTGTATCAAGATGAAGCTAAAGGGAAATTTTCACTCAATTGGAAAGGTCCCTACACGGTTCATCGAGTACTAACAGGAGGAGCACTTATACTTGCAGAAATGGACGGAGAGATTTGGCCAAAACCTATCAACTCAGACGCAATCAAGAGATACTATGTTTAGGATTGTTTACATTTCTCCATGTGATGTAACTGAACTACGCTTGACCTGATTCCTATTTTAGAGGGGATACGTAGGCAGCACTGTGGTTTCAGTCACATTTTAATATAATCTTTATTTTTCCATGATCAGAAACTGGGGTACCCTCAAAATTCTAAAGCAAGTTCAGCCAACTTCGTCATATGCGAAATAGCCAAAGTATTGTCAAAAGTATTGCATTAAACTGGGGAAGAATTTTGAGGGGGGCCTTTAAATTCTAAATCAAGGAGGTCGCAATGTCTCTAAAATATGTCACAATCATCGGTTCATATAAATTATTTAAAATCGTATACTATTACATTTCAAATAACTATATTTCTGCAAATGCATGCATATTTTTCAAAAACTTTATTTCTATGACAGCTAGATGTTACCCAAGGTAACTCAAATAGGATCTTAAGGCAGGAGCAAAGTAGAGCAAGAAAACAAAAGAGCGAACCAACCTTCCCCCACAGAACTCACAATTTTTCTTTGGATGCAAGCACAATAAGACAATGATTTGCCGATACATCAAGTCACTGCCTTCAGGACAACAAATTATCTAGCGCGAACATTATCAACTAAGAAATACTTTACTTTCTCACTGTCACTCATCATCTTCTTGCACGAGGCTAAACATTGCCTCCCTAATTGCATAAGGCTAAGCACTGCCTTTCCCTGCATAAGACTAAGCATTGCCTCCCTCTTTGCATAAGGAAAAACACTGCCTTTCCTTGCATGATACTAAGCATTGTCTTCTTTTTGCATGAGGTTAAGCGTTGCCTCCCTACTTTCATAAGGCTAAGCACTGCCTTTCCTTGCATGAGACTAAGCATTGTCTCCCTCTTTTCATGAGGCTAAGCATTGCCTCCCTAATTGCATAAGAGTAAGGGCTGTATTTTCTTGCATGAGACTAAGCATTGGCTCCTATTTGCATAAGGCTAAGCATCGCCTCCTGATCGCAGCGGACTCAACCTTAGGAAGAGTGGGCGCTAATACTTTTACCCAATAGTGGTATCGGGGTCAATTTTCACAGGGAGCTAGATAAGGGAGTTGAGTATTTGTTAAGTCTAGAGATACGTTTTGGCTTCTAATTGTACTCCTACCATTTTTGGGGTTTTATATTTATCAACTACAATTTAACAACTACTAATTAGAACTAAATTATGCTAAGATATTGATTCTAGTTTGTATGCAAGATAGAGAAAAGCACTAGGGCCGTGGCATTTACCTAGGTGGTCAACTAACGGGTAGAGATTCCTAATACAAGAATGATGATTATGGGGCTTATGCTATAACCGTTGCGCGATTGCACTCACTCTCACACCTCTCATTAGAGAGAGTGATTTTGCCCAATTGACTCTCTCGAGACCAATTGGGTAGGCCAATATGCCTAAGCAACTTAGGGTTCAAGTTGGGTAATTACTCTCTCGAGGTTTAACCCGTTAATTGGGACTACCATTCTCATGAGTCCATCCCAATTCCTTGTTGGGTAAATTTTGGAGTCATAGACACTCTTTCTCAAGAAGAGTCAAGATCCACTAAACTAGACTTAGTGTTTGCAACCACTAAATCCTAATTAAACCATAAAATTAACCCAAATAGCAAACACCCAACATTGTTCACGCATTAAACAATCACACCCATTAATTACCCACACTAGGGTTGAGCCACAACCCTAGCTAATAGGTTTAGCTAGACATGAGAGGAACAGAAATTGAAGAAATAGTAGATGAGATCAACATATTAATTAACTACAATGATAATCTACAAGAATCCACGATAAAACAAAATGAAATTGCCCAAAATAGGCTTAGACTTGAGTCTCATGAGTGCAGCAGCTATCTCTAATCCAAAACTTAACCTAAAATTGGTAAAATATTCTATTTATACTAGGCTAGAAAAAATGGACAAAAATGCCCCTACGGGGCTGGCACGGACCGCGTAGAAATGCAGCGCGGCCACGTAGGGTCTTGGTCTTCAATTTCTTTACTCTAAAGCTGGGGGCGCGGACCGCGTAGAAATGGGGCACGACCGCGTGGAGAAATTGGCCAAAATGACAAGTCTCTGAATCTCACCCACGCGGACCGCACTGTTTTGGTACGCGGTCGCGTGGGTTTGCCTTTGCATGTTATGGCCTTCTGAAGCTCCTCAGGCGCGGACCGTGTCAGGGTGAGCGCGGACCGCGCAGGTCACAAGTAAAAATCCCAACTCTCTGAACCTCCAGCGCGACCGCGTGGCAAATCAGTGCGGTCCGCGCTGGGTCTGTTTGATCCTCACTTTACTTGACTTTCACACTTGGCAGATTTCACTCCTTTTCGAGCCGATCTGTGACAATTGTCATCTTGTCATTCAAACCTGCAATCAAGCGCAACTTGTAAGCATTTTGGGACTAATTTATGGCAATTCACGCACAACGCTTAGGTAAGAATGGGTATAAAACGTGTAAAAATCATAGTTATCACCTCTCCAATTGCATAAGGCTAAGCACTGCCTTCCCCTGCATAAGACAGAGCATTGTCTCCCTCTTTGCATGAGGCTAAGCATTGCCTCGCTATTTGCATAAGGCTAAGCACTGCCTTTCTTTGCAGCAAGACTGAGCATTTTCTCCTATTCCTGCATGAGGCTAAGCATTGCCTCCCTAATTGCATAAGGCTAAGCACTGCCTTTCTTTGCAGTGAGACTGAACATTGTCTCTTATTCCTGCATGAGGCTAAGAATTTCCTCCCTAATTGCATAAGGCTAAGCACTGCCTTTTCCTCAAGATTAAATACTATCTCCATTACGCTATCTAAGACTTAGCACTATCCTCTATTCACCTGGGTATAAGCACTACCCTCATCTTACACAAGACTAAGCCTTGACTTGTTTCATTTGCATATGACCAAGTATCGTATCTTTGCATTTAATGGGCTAAAACATCTCCATTTTTTCCAAAGGCGTCATAGCCTGAAGGCATCATCCTCATAGCCAGAAGATACCATTCCATGGCCTGAGGATATCTTAAAAGTGCACATCATTATTCAAAGGCATCATAGTCCATATGCACCATCTTCAGGGTCCGAGGACATCATTTTATGGCATGCGAACCCCTTATCAAATGAATCATGGCCCAGGATGTCATGATCTAAGGACACTATACTCACCGTCCAAAGATATCCTTCATGGTTAAAGGGAATATGCATCATGTTTAAATTTTTGCAATAATCCACATATATTTGCATGCATCACTTTTTAAGTTTTGCAGGTGATCCAGAAAGTAACCGTTCTTCAAATGGGAGCAATCTTCGCTCCGATTTTCGTTCACAACGTTCACATCCATCAAATCCTTTCAAACGTAACTGACCACCATCAATTACCCGCCTTTCACTCTATGACCATTCAGATATTTGTTCAATGATATATCCGCATCACTTAAAATTCACATTCATGACTTCGCATAAATTCATCCGATACTATCCTACCAAAAGAACTCTTTCCATATGACCATTCTTATAACAACTCCATCGATTTCGTCCATTGTTGGATCTAGAACTATACATGACCTAATTTCATAACACCAGGGATATGTAGGCAACTCAGGAACCAAGGTTCAACCCCCATTTTTTAAAATCACATCATTCCTCACTCAATTCGGCCAAACTTGGTCATCATTTTCTTTATCCGACAACTCTTTCATCATTTCTGGGTAAAGAGGGACAACTATTGATACCCAATTTTGCCTCATATTTTCTAAAAAATATATATAATTTCAAAACATCATTTTTGCTTTATTATTTGATTTACAAATCTATACAAGCATTTTCTCTAATTTTCCATAATTTTTAGAGCTTTTAAATTGATTTTCCTGTATTTAAATTGCTTGAATAATTATTAATTACTCCTTCAAATTATTTTTCGACTTAGTTACCTAAAATTATCATTCGCACCTATAATACATGTTTCAAATATTTTCACTTTATTTTATATAATTACATTAGCATTTTTGAGCTATTTATTTAATTTTGCAATAATAGCCTATATTCACACATAAATTTATGTTATTTGTGTCAAAATAACTTTTTATATTTTTATAATACAAAGTTATTATTTCTAAGCATTTAAGTGTATAAATAATATTTTACTTATTTATGAAGAATTTTTATAAATTATTTTCGTGTATTTAAATAATAGCCTAGCTTTAAAATAATTTTGGATCAAATTGACCCAATATTCTTAGCCCAAGACCAAACGAGCCCTTTTATTTATAACCCGACCGGTAACCTATTTTAAATGACCCACCCAGCTCCCCTTTTCTTCTTGGCCGTTGATCTCAAATGATCAACGACCCCTAATAAACCATCCCCTTCTAAATTATTCCATCCTCTAACCCTAATCCCATTCCCTCTAAAATGCCCCCTCAAATACTCTCCACTCTCTTCTCCTACAAACCTTAGCCACTGCATCTCAATCTCTCCAAATCTGACCCTAAGATGGAATCAATTACCGATTCACTTACCTTATTGGTCTCCTCTCGCTACTAATTGTCCGTTTATAGTGTTACTTGCGCACTTGCTTATTTTTGGCAAGTGTAACCCTCTGAGACCGAACTAAAATGGCTTGAATCTTTGATTTTGGACATTATTTTATGTGTATACACTCATACCAACCATACAAGTCCGATTCAGTAAGATCTTCGACTATTTGTGTTTCCCATCTGGGACTAAGGTTTCCCTGAGTTCTCTCCTAAATCGATTCTGAACTGATTCTATGATTGATTTATTTTGTTTCCTTATTTGATCATTTACTTTTTACTGCTATATAAATCCCTCCCCTTTCCCCTTTGAGACAGACTTTAATCGCTGTAATCTCACTAAAAATTGGAAGCTTTGTTCTATTATTCCTTCAATATCTTGTTCTGTACTTTGTTTTGGCCGGCTGAAAGCCAAGGCTACAGAGGGTCTACTGTTCGCACTTTCTCCTGGTGCCGAGCATTGCCCGGGGTTCTTTTGAAGCTCTTGGGAACTTTGACGCATTGAGGTTCTGGGTTCTTGTAGATATTTTATTCTTTATTATTGTCCATTTAACTGGTAAGCCACTTGACTTTTGCAATTTCATCTTTATGTGTCTTTGATTTGCATGTGTTCTCACCTCTGAAATCCCTGGCTTAATATGTTTCTAGGTTACTTTTATGCACGACTCTGTAAACTCTGCTTTGTTTTAAGTTTCTTTGACATCTAACTTCTCCTTAATTCTACTAGTTCTTAGATTGTCTAAGTTTAACGGGGATAATCTGACCCTCCTAAGCTCGTTTAACTAGTGCTTGAGTATTCATAAATGTGTTTACTTGCTTTGTCCTGAATCTCTATAATGAATGCTTCACTTTTGTGTTAGAACTTCCTGTGTTAATTATGACATGTTTCTCTGCTATTTTGTCACTCAGCATGCTCATTTGATCTTATACCCCTTTTTAGAACAGTCATCTCAATTTGCTTGAACAACTTCACGATATTAGGGTGAATATCTAACATAATCTAGACCTTCTTTAGGTAATTAGTCTACCGTGTCAATGCTAGAATAACTACATATGCTATTTGACATGAGCTTACTTTTCCACTCCGTTCTGAATCTCTGTAATGTTTTTCGAGCATATATAATGTGTTTTAATATGATAAGACCTTTTCTATTAGCTATGATCTTGTTTCCCTGCTAATAAGCCCCTCAGTATGTCTTTGGTTCACCTAATTCTTTGTTCCTTCAGTAACTACTTGGCTTATAACAATGTGTGTCCCTTATCATGTCTCAACGAAGTCTTGCTTATGACTCTAGGATGTATACATAGCTTAATTTGGACCTTTTAGGTTTCAATTGAATTAATATCATGCATCTGTACATGGTAATCTCTGTATCTCCTACAAACCTGTTTTTCCCCAAACTCTTTCAATATGTGGTCATCTATGTGATACTTTGCTATGTGTTGAAATCCTGTTGAACCTGCTTCTAAGCCATGTGGCCTGCTTCATTAGTTGCTTTGTATGTTCAACTTGGCTATGTCTACTTTAGTGTACCCCCTACTTCTGTCCCTCATACATTGTCTACTCTCCCTCATTTGTTACTTATGCTGTTCTGAACTTCTCATTCTTAGCCGGCTAAAAACCAAGGCTACTAAGGCCATTACTACTGATCTCCCTAGTGTGAGCACTGCTCGGGGTCCATTTGAGGCCTTTGTGAACTCTGACACACTAGGATTTGTGTTCTTAATCATTTTCCCTAATACTGAAACCTGAATTATCCCAGTTCCTTCTTCCTATTGTCCAACGAACATATAAACTGGCTGGTTTAAGTGATTCAATGCTTGGCAATAGGGTTGTATGATTTGGCTTTGAGCTTTTCTATGGATTTTAGGTTGTGTTGATGAATATGGCTCTTTGTTGAAAGGCTGGGTATGCTGCATGAGAAGTGCTGAAGGCCCAGACAGTGCTGGGTATTTCGTTTGGGGTCTGTAGTGGGCCTACTATTATTATTTCTACCAAGTTTGTAATTACTTTATTTGTTAGGCCTATAATAATTTTGTAACAAACAATTGGGTGATAGTAAAATGGGGAATGGGTGGATATTTAATGTTTGTATAAAAGGGGTAGACAACATTTTTTTTGGCAATCCGCTAGGCAAGCGCCTAGGGCTAGTTTTTATATATACTTAAAACAAAATCAATAAAAATTACATACTGTCAGTTGGTCTTGTGAAGTGGAAAAATAAACTATGGCTATTACATTGATCCTATTACCAATAATGAGGGAAGAGCCCAATTTGGTATCACATAAGAACTGCTATAATCATTGACTTCACAATGTAGCCCATGCATCTTATTAAAACAAGGTTGTAGCTTCGAATTTCGCTTGTTGCACATGTAACCTATTAATCTTGTATCCCTTGACCTTGTTTTGCTTGTATAACCTCCATGTATTTGCATTCTATCTTCTGCCCAAATGTTCATGATTTTGACTTGGATTCCACATGGACATTCCCTTTGTTCCACTTGTGACCCTAACATGCGTTTCCAGACATAGCATTTCCTCGAAAATTTGCCCTCTCCACCATGCTTGTTGAAAAACCAACGTGTTTAGCCTTATTTTAAGATTCCCCATGCGCATGCTGTGAGACCCCGTAAAATTTCTAAACTCAAAACCTAGTAACTTGTGACACGTGTTAGGAATGTGTTCGGACCCTTGGTAGGAAACTAAGCTTTTAAAAAAATCAAAAGAATCAAGTTTCCAGAAATTGTCATTTATGCGGTCCAAAATGCGGTCGCAGATCAGCTATGTGGACCGCATTTCTGCCGCATAGTGAAACAGTAGATTGGTCAAAATTGATATCGAAAATGCGGTCCATTATGCAACCGCATAATCAATATGCGGACCGCATTCCTACCGCATACTGGAACAGACCTTCAGGGTTTTGAGGGCATTTCTGCGGTTCGCATAAGTTCTGCGATCGCAGAATGCGACCACAGATCTTGCCGGACTTCTATTTTTCCCAATTTTAAAACCTGACCCCTTTTTAATATAACACCCCAACCCCCTCATTTTAACGACATTCTGATCAAATTAAGAGAGAGGAAGAGAGGGTCTTGAGAGAGAAACTCATCTTCTCCAAAATCTTGTTCTTCAAAGCTATCCGGGCCGGGGAAATTCAAGCTTATCTTCATACCCCTTTCCCTACAGGTAAAATACCTAACTTTTCCCATTGAAATTCTATTTTAAATTAGGGGGGGGGGTCTCATGCGTAGGTTTTTGAAAATAAGGGTCGAACTTATTCATGCATGTGTTTCTATAGCCTAAAACCTAGTGAGAGTAATGGGGTGGGAGCAAAGATTTGTGCAAAGAAATGGTTAATGGCCTAAATATATTTGGGTAGTGATTGTGAACCTTGAATTCTAAGCTATGTGTATTAATTGGTGCACTATATTGACGTTGCTAGATTTCGGTGAATTTGAAGTAAGAATTAAACATGAATTTGACTCCAGGTATGTATGGCTAACTTTGAACTTGGTAAAATCACCTTGTTTGGGTATTCGAGTGCTTGGTATGTGATTCCTACGTGAATTGGTGTGAAATTCTTGTGGTTGGTAGGGTTGGGTGATTGTGGTTTTGCCTTCACTATATTGATGCAAGTAATTGAAAATAAACCAGGTTTGTGATTGTGAATGTGCTATGTGATAAGAATTGTGACACAAGTGATGGAAGGAAATGGGAATTGATGTATTCCGGAATAACTATGGTAGCAATACATGTAGCTTAACGTGGAAGATTATCGTTGTGACCTATCTATGCATATGAGTTGTGAAATACATGGAAATGGTATTGATGGCCTTGGAAGTTCATGTAAATTTTGGTTGTCACTCCTTGAGTATTATTGTTGTTATTTCTTGAGAATTGTTGTTGTTATTCTTGTGACTTGTTGGTTGTGGTGTTGCTTGTGGATTGTGATTGCTCGGTGGGATCGGGTTGCGCGCCGCAACACGAAGTAATAAGGTGTGGGTTGTGGTGATAAGGATGGCCGAGGTAATAAGGTTGGAAAGCGATCGAGATCACCATTGAAATGAAATTTTAAACCAATTGTGAAACTATTGATGTGGAAATGTGGAAGGGGAAACAGGAGAGATTGTAAATTTGTTTGGTTTGATTGTTCTCTCGTTATGAATTTGATTGTTATTTCTATTACAATTACATACTTGTTTATGGAGGAGAGGTTGTATACCTGTTTGGCTTAATTGTTCTCTTCTTGTGGGTTTGATTGTCATTCTATTACTATTGCTTACTTGTTATGGTTTGAGTTTACTTGGAGCAAAGTTTTTTCATACATATCAGTACAATTCAAATGTACTAACGTCCCTATTGCCGGGGACGCTACATTCGTGTTATGATTGTAGGTGGATTTGTAGCAGGTATTCCAGCCTACCGTTCGTAGCTCTCCCTCCGCCTTCCATCAGCTTTTTGGTGAGCCCCATCCTTTTCGGAGCCCTACGTGGCTCAAGCTGCTGGTTTCTGTAGTTTATTTTGCTATTGTGTAAGGTATAGCCGGAGCCTTGTTACCGGCAAACACTGTATTATCCTGTTGTACTATTAGAGGTTCCGTAGATAGTGGATGTGGGTAAAAGCTTATGTATATCCCGTTTCTGTTGTTAGGCAATGAATTAATAACTTCACTAACTACTATGTATGTATGTATGTTTTGCAAAAAGGTGTTTTAAGTTAATTATACGTCTAGTTCTTGCAAATAATGAGTAAGGAAAGCATGGGGTAACGCGTGGGGTAGGAAAGGCACCCAGGTCCGCTTGGCTGGGATTTCCCGGTCGGGCACCGGTCATGTCCCTCGAATTTGGGGCGTGACACATGCATTCCTCTTCACCCATGCTTTGTATTAAAAAATTGAAAAGCATCATGGATGTGCCCATGTTGTCTTTGATTTCACGTGGTCTGCACCATCTTTCTTGTAAATTGCTGTTTAGGCCTCCACGATGAAGATCCCATGCTTTTGCTCCTTTTGAAACATGAGTATGTGGGGAATATTACCTTGCACTCCCCAAAGAATTAAAATATGTTCCTTTCCTCATCATGCCAGCCCATGGTTTGCCACATCCCAAGTAATGCGAGCACATTTTCCAGCTTTTCGGGTGTGCTATTATACGCCCCAGGCCATATTGTAATATGGCAGCCCATATCGATCTAGCCACATTTTTAAATGCCTTAAAATTCTCTTTCCAGACAAGCGTGCATAGTAAACGAAAAAAGCTTTGTCCAAAGCTTAGATTTTTAGGGAATTCACGTGCTCTCCACCATGTGACATGGTGCTTCATTGTTGCATATTCTGTAGTAAAATTTGTTTCCAATTGTGTTGCTTAGCTTTTTCTTTCCAGATTTCTTTTTTCTCTACGACCTGTAGCGTGTATTTATTACACCTTCCTATTACTTTTGTTTTGCAATTCTCTCCCTTACTCTCGCTCCTGTCTGCTCCAAACTGTCCTTTTCTCTCTAATTTGTACCAATGCCTAGTACACCAGCACATCTGAAGTTGATCTCCTGCTTTAATTGGTTGTTGCTTTCGTAAATCTTTGGTTGGCTACAAAGCATCGAGAATTGAAGGTCCATAGCATCCTTTGATCCATTTATTTCCACCTTTATCACTTTCTTTTTGTTGTTGATGTCCAATTACTGTGTTCATTAATGTACATTGTGACATTGCAGGTATGTGCATAACCAGTAAGAACTGATTATCTTTGTTCTTGATCTCCAGTTCTTTGAATCCAAAAAATCACCTCTACCATTATCAAAAAAGTCCACTCGTCCATGTTACTCACTAGTGATTTTCTTTCCTGGGAATGAACACTAGGTTTTAATATCACCCAAATAGAGTTAATCACTAAGCGAGGCAGGGGCCTGTTACCAGTACCTGCAAAAACACATGGTTAGTTGAAACAAGGTATGTTGAGACCTCCTCCCGTAATATTTGATATTTGCCTTTGTTGTATATTTTTCTTCTGTTTTTTGTTCTCCTTTTCAAGTTTTTCCTTTTAATTCCTTCTAGCTTGCTACTCTAGCTTGTTGCTTCATCTTTTCTTAACCTCTTGCAACTTTTACTCATAGATAGGGGCATTGTGACTTATCATCATTCACTATCTTTCTTCCTTGAATGTCCAGCTCCCAGAAATTATGTACTTCAATGATTCCATGGTCTAGAGCATAATTAGCCAAATGATCTGCAAGTTTGTTCCCTTCTCTGAGTGTGTGTGAAACAGTCACATTACTCCTATTCATCATATCTTTGATTTCCTCTACTGCTTCTGGAATACTCCACGGAACAACACAATCTTCAGTTATGACTTTCATGAGGACCATGTAATCTGTATGAACTTCAATTAGGATATAATCATTTTCCACACAATATCTCAATGCTTCCAGTAATGCATTTGCCTCTGCAACAGTGTTTGAAACTTTCTGAATTTCCTTTCCATATGCATATAATACATCCCCTTCTTCATTCCTCAATACATATCCAATAGAACTCTGCCTGGATTTCCCCTAGAAGCCCCATCTGTGTTTACTTTGATCCAACCTTCATTAGTACAACCCCACAATATCTTACTGTACTGTAGCTTAGGTGTGTAATTCTCCATCATATTTAGAAGTCTGGCCACTTATGAGGTACATTCTGCATGCTTGGTTTTCTGAATCTGAGTAAGGATTGCATAGTCGATGATATCTGATAAATCACTCTACTGACCGTGAATGCATGTCCATATTTGTAGTTGT
This sequence comes from Nicotiana glauca, assembly GCA_026770625.1. Lineage (NCBI taxonomy): Eukaryota > Viridiplantae > Streptophyta > Magnoliopsida > Solanales > Solanaceae > Nicotiana > Nicotiana glauca. The sequence continues at coordinate 101,398 of MU782069.1, forward strand.
TCCTTCTTTTCCACAATTCCCACACTATCACTTATGGTAAAGCCTGAAGAATAGGCTGTAGTCGAGGTAAGACATCAGCTATCCAACATCTAATTATAGCCTGGTGAAAAGAAATTCCATCTGTTGCAATCCCTGCTGGTCCTAAAAATAATTTCCATACTGTTTTGGCATGTCTTGATATAAAGAACAAGTGTTTCATTGTTTCTTCTTTTGGTTCTGCACAGTACCAGCACTTTGATGCCATTGAGTACCCCAGCCTTCTAAAGAAATCATCCAGAGGTAATTTGTTTCTCCATAGTTTCCACATGAAAAATGCAATCTTAAAAGGGAGACCTTTTACCCAGATTTTTATATATGCATTACAGGGGTCATTCATTCTTCTCAAGTATTCCCACGCTGACTTCACACTGAACCCTCCCCTAGTTCAAGCATCCATATAGGTTTGTCAAGAACAAACTCCATTGCTGGTGGTTTTAAGTTTTCCAGAATATGAGTGGCAAGATCAGTTGGTAAGATCTCCTTGAGCAGCTCCTCATCCCATTGTCCATTCTGTACCACATCATAAATGTTTTGAATTGACTCATCGCAGGCAAAATCTGATGGTGTGATAAAATATAGAGCTCTCAAGCCTGTCCAATTTTCGAACCAGAATAATGAAGATCCCATCTTAGGTTGCCATAGTATTTGATGCTCAATGCGATCTCTGCATTCAAGCATCTTCCTCCACACATGAGATCCACGTCTCCAAGGTACTATCATAGGATTGAGCTTTTTGCAATATTTTTGACTCATAAATGCACTCCACAGGATTGGTTTTGTTCTGAAATTCCACCATTATTTGTAGAACAATGCTGTGGACATATCATGCAAGGATCTGAATCCAACACCACCTTCTTCACATGGTAAGCATAGAGTGTTCCAAGATGCCCAATGTCTTCTTGATAGACCAACCGAGTCACTCCAAAAATACTGTACAAAAATCTTGTGTAATCTGTTGATCACATATGCAGGTGGATTTACTGCAAATAACAGGTGAATATGCATACTTTGGAGCACACTAGTTATAAGTACTTCCCTTCCACCTATTGATTGTAACTTCCCTTTCCAATTCTGCAGCCTGTCCATTACCTTTGTGATGAGCTCCTTGTAATAATCCATCTTCCTTCTGAGATAAAAAATTGGACAGCCCAGATATGTGAATGGAAAATTCTGTTTGGATATACAAGTAATTCTCTGTACCTTGTCCATCACTTCTGCACTAGCTGATTCATGTAAATAAGTAGCTGATTTAGTCCTGTTGATTAATTGACCAGATGCATCTTCATAAGCTTTCAAGACTTCCATCACCAGTCTCAAAAAAGTAGCATCAGATGAAGAAAAAATGATTGTATCATCAGCATAAGCTAGATGATTGATCTTGGAACTCCATTTTGGCATTCCAAATCCAGAAAATTGCAGGTTGGTATGTAATGCATTCAAACCTCTTGACATTGCTTCTGCTGCTAAGATAAACAAAGTAGGTGATAATGGGTCCCCTTGTTTCACACCCCTGGTTGATCTGAGAAAACCATAGGGCTGTCTATTAATCAGCATTGAGTACCAGTTATTAGAGACAACTCCAAATATCAGGCCTATAAACCTTTCTTCAAATCCCATCTTCCTTAAAACCTTTCTCAGGAAGAGCCAAGACAGTTTATCATAAGCTTTCATCATGTCCAGCTTTAGAACAACATTAGGTCCTGCCTTAGTCTTTAATATGATATCAGTAACTATCTTTTGAGTTGACAATACATTTTCTACTATGCTTCTCCCCTTGACAAAGCCAGCCTGTTCTTTTGAAATCAGATTTGGTAGCATTCCAACCATTCTTTCATGTATTAGTCTAGAAAACACTTTGTTGATGAAGTTGCTCAGGCTAATAGGTCTCATATCAGAAAATGTTTCAACTTGTTTCTTTTTTGGCAGCAATACTAGGTTTGTGTGAGTTATGAATCTTGGAAGGTCATAGCCATTAAAGAAAGCCTTTGTCATCTCCACTATGTCTTCCTCAATTATATCCCAGTAGCAGTGGAAAAAGCAACCTGTGAATCCATCTGGTCCTCCAGCACTTTCAGCATTCATCCCTAATACTGCAAGCTTAATCTCCTATCTTGTAGGCTGCTGCATCAATGACATATTCTGCACACTGTCTACCATTGAAGGTACGTTTTCCATTATCCTAAAATTTGTAGGAGCTGAACCCTCATGAAATTGGTTTTGAAAAAATGTCACATCTTCTCCTGTCACAAGCCACGGCAGAGTCATGTCCCTTGCAAGGTAATACATACTGTCCCACAGTTCAATTCTTTCTATCGAGTCACATTTATCATAAAAAAATGTGACAATGTAAGAGTTTGAGGATTCATATTTGTCAGCTTTATCATCAACTGTTGTTCTGCATTAATCATCACCTCTACACCGTGATCTTCATCTACAAACACCCATATCTTGTTTGAAACATTAGAGAAGGCCTGCAACATACCGATTTTCCTCCTGTATATTTCTAGCTTCCCAGGATTCTGCATTGGTTCCATGATTCTTATGAAATAATAATGATGTTGTCTGTGCATAGTAATAAGCCTCTCAAACGCTTTCTTTGTATTCACTGACCTCACATTCCAAATGATAACATTCATTAATTGTGGAATTTGGTTAGGGTCCTTCGTGTTTGAACCCCTGGAACTGAACTCTGTATCTCCCTTGTATTTTTCTTCTTGCCTCTACCTCCTGATCTGCCTTTGTCCATGTGCCTAGGTGAGATGTAACCTTGCCTTGACACATTTTTAAAATTCTGTGTGGTAGATTCATCATCAAGATCTTTTTCTCTGCCACCATTTAGCTCCTCCACTTCCAATTTTTCCTTTGGTTCTGTCAACTGTTGCTGGACATTAGTAGGAATCATGACTATGTTTCTCTTCTCCTGAACTGACTATCCTGTTGCTGCGACTTGTTTATCTGCCTTGCTTCTTGCATTTTCTTCATTGTGACCTGATTTGATGATGTCTGATACATTAATCCTCCCAGTTCCATCTTCTATCTGATCCTTAGTTATTTTAAGTTCCTCTTGACAAGCTGCTAAATCCTTTTCTCCAGTAGGTTTATCAACAGCTATTTTGGGTTTAGCTGGAGGTAAAAAGTTGCTAGGATTAGGACTCAAAATTTTCTGATTATCACTCTCCTTTGTTATTGTCTGCTTATTCTTATTCTGTCCTTGCTCACTATCTTACTCATTGACCCTGATGCTTTCACTTGTTGTTTGTTCCTTGTTTTTATTGTTGACACTTTGCTCTTCCTGTTCATTTTCTTCATCTAATGATTCCTCTTCTCCACTAGCACCCTCTGGTAGTGCACTTTTATCTGGATCCTCTTCATCTTGTTTATTCCAAACTGTTGTACCATCAAATTGCAGTCTACTATCATGATTGGCCTCCTTTAATGCTGCATCAATATCAGTAGCCTACGATGGAATCTCCTGACAGGATTGGTTAGTTTCAACATGATTCTCCTTGAATGTTCTGCCGATCCAAGCTGTTGTAGATTGGTTTTGACTACCTTCACCTATTGCATTCTCCTTTTCATTATGAATAATGTTCTTGCATGTCTTTGATGTACTTCCTGCTCCAGTAGATTTTGGTGTAAAATGAGATGCTTTAGGATTTAGAGCTCTTGCATTGTTAGTATTAACTTCTGGTGTGCTTGAGAAACTTTTTTCTTTCATAACAACCTGTTGGTTATTGTCTTCCTCATCACCATCTTCTTCTTCTAATGCTCCAAACCTGTTATTTATCTGAATTTGTTGATTATCTACTACATCATCTGAAGCAACTTCCTCTCTTATTTTTCCATTTCCTTGCTGATCATTATTTTGAACAGGTACGATTTCCTTACCCACTGCATCCTTTGATGCTACAACATTATTTTGAGTTGAACTATCAGATCCTTGGAGCTGCTGCCCTTTAGCTGAATCAACAGGTACAATTTCTTTCGCCGTAATTACTCATTTTCCATTATTCTTGATACGATTGTCTCTAACTTCCTTCCATTGTTCCCCAGGTGGATTGACATTACCTACAACTGTAAGGCCCCATAAAATGTTTTGCTTAAAACCTAGTAGCTCGTAGTGCCAAGATCCGAATATGTGTTAGGAATGTGTAAGTTCGGACCCTTTTTACCGATTTTGCACTTAAAAATCAAGAATCAAAATTTTCCAAAAAATTTCCATTATGCGGTCCAGAATGCGGTCGCAGATCAGGTATGCGGACCGCATTTCTGCCGCAGAGTTAACTAGTGAGTTAGCCGAAATTGATGTTGAAAATACGGTCCATTATGCGAACGCATAATCAATATGCGGACTGCATAATCGTCGTATAAATTCCTCAAGGATTTGTGGAGTTCAATTCTGCGGTGCAAAATGTGACTGCATAACAGGAATGCGGACCGTATTCCTATCGTAGACCCAAGCAAACCTTCAGAGTTTTGGGCGTATTTCTACGGTCCAATCTGCGGATTGCATTTCGATTCTGCGATCGCAGAATGCGACCTCAAATTTTGCTCGAGCTTTTATTTTTCTAAATTTTAAAACCCGACCCCTTTTTAATAAAACACCTCAACCCCCTCATTTTAACGATCTTGCTGAACAAATTAAGAGAGAGGAAGAGAGGGTCTTGAGAGAGAAAGTCATCTTCTCCAAAATTTGGTTCTTCAAAACCTTCTGGGCCGAGAAATTTCAAGCTTATCTTCATACCCCCTTTCCTTACAGGTAAAATCCCTAACTTATCCCATTGAATTTCTGGTTTAAACTAAGAGGGGGAGTCTCATGCATTAGTCCTTAAAATAATGGTTGAAATCATGCATGCATGTCTATTAAAAACCTAAAATCTAGTATGAGGAATTGGGTAGGAGTAAAGGAGTATTCAAAGAGGGGTTGATAACCTAAATGAGTTTGAGTAACAATTGTGAACTTCAATTCTAAGTTATGTGTATTAATTTGTGCACTATATTGACGTTGCTAGATTTTTGGTGAATTGGAAGTAGGAATTAGAAAGGAATCCAGCTTCAGGTTTGTATGGCTAACTTTGACCTTTGTAAAATTGCCTTGTTTGGTGTCCGAATACTTGGTATGTGATATCTCCATGAATTAGTTGTGAAGTTAAACTCTTGTGAGCAGGATGTGTTTACTTGTGTGAACTATTTGTGAATTCATGTAAATATTGTGCCTTATGCATTGTTGGTTGAGACATCCGATATGATTGTGCAAGTAGATGGCAATAAACCAAGTTGTGATTGTGAACGTGTGATGTGGTAAAAACTGTGGAATAAGTGATAGAAAGGAATTGAAAATTTGTGAAATTGAAATAATTGTGATAACATCCTTTGTGGTTAGTCGTGGAAAACTATTGTTGTGATCTAAATGGTATAACGAGCTGTTGAAAAAGATGGAAATGGTATGGATAGTCACCTATACCTTTTGTGAGTTGTGTTGTTGTTGCTATTGGGATTTGTGGTTGTTTTTCTTAAAACTTATTGTAGTTATCCTCGTAAGTTATTATTGTTGTGGTATTGCTTGTGAATTGTGATTGCTCGGTGGGATCGGGTTACGCGCCACAACACGAAGTAATAAGGTGTGGGTTGTGGTGATAAGGGTGGCCGATGTAATAAGGGTAGAAAGTGATCGATATCACTATTGAAATAAAATATGAGAATGTTGTGAAATTGAAAATGTGGAAATGATGATGGGGAAATGAGGGTTTGTTAACTTGTTTGCCTTGATTGTTTTCCTTGTGTGTACTCAATTGTTGCTTCCTTCTATTGTTTATTACTTGTGTATGGCTTGAGGTTACTCAGGGTAAGGTTTGTTATACATACCAGTACAATTCAAATGTACTGACGTCCCTTTTGCCGGGGGGGCTACATTCGTGTTATGATTGTAGGTAGATCTGCAGCAGGTACTCCAGCCCACCGTTCGTAGCTTCCTCTTCGTCTTCCATCAGCTTTTTGGTGAGCCCCATTCCTCTCGGAGTCTTGTGTGGCTCAGGCCGCTTATTTCCAGAGTTTTATTTTGATGTTGTGTAAGGTATAGCCGGAGCCTTGTTACCGGCAAATACCGTATTATCCTATTGTACTTCTAGAGGCTCCGTAGACAATGGGTGTGGGTTAGAAGTTTATGTAAATCCATGTTTCCTTTGTTGGGCAACGAATTGGTAATTTCACTAACTAATTTTTATGTATGTATGTTTTGCAAAAAGGGTGTTCTAAATTAATTATATGATTAGTTCTTGGAATATTGAGTAAGTAGGACATGGGGTAACACGTGGGGTAGGAGAGGCACCCAGGTCCGCTTGGCTGGGGCTACCCGATCGGGCGCCGGTCATGTCCCTCGAATTTGGGGCGTGACAACAACTTTCCCATTCGTTAAGATCATCAATGGTTGATTATGATACAACTGAGTCTGCTCCGTTTTATTTTCAGCATCTTGCTTGCTTTGATGATAAGGTGATAATTCCGGATGAGATTTCCAGCATTCAAAATAATCATGGCCTTGCAATCTGCATTTCTTGCAATACTTAGGAATCATATCATAATTGATGTTTATCTATTCAGTCCTTGTTTCACATGAAGCTTCATTAAAAATGTCCATTCTTACATTTTTGGGGTGGTCAGCTAACAAGTCTACTAGAACTTTGACCCTCGCACAACTAGGTCGTGTTTTATTTATAGTAGCCATGTCCAGATGTAACGGTTTCCCAACAGTACAGGCAAGTAAAAAAATACACTCTTTTACAAAGTAAGTAGGTAATAAACCTGGAAAAGAGATCCAAGCCATAGCCATTGGATTTTCTTCTCCTACCTTAAATTTCACATCATATCTGAGAGGTCGAATTTGGTATTCTTGGCCATTCTTGTCCTTGACGTATTGAATCCCTTTAGACGTAAAATCAATAAAGTACTGCCACAACGTCATACGTATAAGGACATGCCTGTCTCTCAAATAGCCAATACTGCATTCACCCTTTATTCCACATTGCGATGGTACAATTCGATGAATCTCACTAAGTTCTGGCCATCCATATGCAAACTTACCAACTACTGCATATTGTAGATCCTCAATCACATTTATGCATTCAACTTCTGCCTCCGTAAATCTAACAGCTAGTTGTCCATTTAAAATTGCTGCTTTTCCCTCAGGAATAGGATCAACAGTAGGTTGTTTTGATGAGTTTCCATGTACTGTTGCATTTATCACAGCTGGTTTCAAAATGTTCGAGTATTCTAATGGCTTATGTAATGGTGTTGTATTGTTTTGGATAGAAGTGGAAGCTTGGGGGGGCTGTCCAGCCATTGAAAGAGGCTGGTCGCCAACATTAGAGGCCATGAATGACCTCTATGGCTTGCGATCAGTGTAGTCCAGCTTTAAGCTTAACTATTAATCAAAATATCGCATAAGCTTCACTGAAATGACTGTGTGCTACATTATTTCATCCACAGTATAAAACTGAGTTCTCAAGCTAGATTTTTCAAAATTCCTTAGAAGAGAATAGAAAAATGGTATACCAATTTCAAATGTAGAACATAAAATCTAGATCGAGAAGAGAGTATATGTCGAGCTACAGTAAATTTTGAACTCAACTGATAATCAAGAGATTGTTAAACAACCATGTAGTTCTTCAACAGACCATCAACCTGAAAATAAAAGCATAAAAGATTCACGTTTCAAAGAAGAATAACGAATCAATCTTGGAAAAACTGAAAGATTTCGTTGCTACAGTAACTCGAATTTTTCAAATTAAGATCTGATGCGGATAGTTATAGATTTTGTGAAAAAATCAGTTGGGTATTGTTCACAAAGAGAAGGGGGTTCTTTTGGTATCAAATTTGTGAAATTAACTTGCCGGATGCCGGAATTATGGACGGTGAATAGTAATGAAAGTACTATTCACCCTTCTTCCTAGAGAGAAGGCGAGGTAGACAACATGCCTATAGGGATCAGTGGTCTACTTACTATTCATCACTATGTGCACTATAGAAATCATGTCATTAGGGCATGCACACATGCATACACTATCTGCTAGCAAACATGAATTCAAACACTGCAATTATTCTTACTGCTATATGTTATTAGAAAACCTATCTATAGAACAAATATCCATGAACTTTCTTTCAATTCACTAGAAATCATGCCTATAGGATTTTGATCATTTTATTTTCTATTGTATCGCACTGATAATTAAAAATCATGCCTATAGGATTTTGATCACTTCATTTGCTATCGTATCACATTGTATACTAAAAATCATGCCTATAGGACAAAGTATAACAATAAAATGAGTTTCAAGTGTCAACTATTAGAGATCCTGCATGTAGGGTATAATTACTCATCCTAATGTAAATGTTGAATGTCTCAAACACTGGTTACTGCTTATTTATACTGCTGTTAAAAAGCATGAGTAATTTTGGGTTACTCCCAATAGATTTCTTTGTCACTTAGCGCGTAAATCATCTAGACACAACATCTGTGGGATAAATAACTGGGAATCTGCAACCTCAAATCAGCATGTAACAATCGTATAATCATTTGGAGATAAACACCGCCTGGCTTCTAAAACTGCTTGCATGCCTTTATGCATTGTCACATAGAAATCATGTCTATAGGGCTTGAGATTCTTAATTTCGAATTGCCTAACATGAAAATTTGTCTCACGTGCATTTGTTGCTTAAGTGTGGAGATAAACTTGAGCCCTTAACTGCCTCCTATTTGAAGTCCAATGTATTTTTGTATGTCGCCTAGTTTTGACATTTTTGAGCGGCCTAAGTAAAGTTTAGAACCATCCCAAATAGAGGTCCAATACCTTCTAGGCCATAGGTATAAGACGGATAGTGCACGACTTAGAATTGAATTAGCATGCTTTTAGTAAAAAACTTTAACATAGTAATCAGGTAGCATGAGATGATAGTCTATGCCCGCTAAATAATATGAGTAATTCCCTATCCTAAGGGAGTTGCAAAGTATTATTTATGCTACGCGGGATGATCCTTTAGGCTAAAAAACTTAGGACCCCCCTTTTCTCTTTATATGTTGTTATTTGATCTAAATCATTGTACCCCTATATTCGTACTAAGATTTGTATTAATCATGTTGTAATAAAATTCTTTGACTTTTGAATTCCCTTTGTTTATTTGATTACCTAGCTTAATTGTAATCCACATAATCTTAAGTTCGATCGGGACCCAAAGTTGTGGACCTCGAAGAGTGCCTAACACCTCCTCTTTGAGGTAATTTGAGCCCTTACCCGATCTTTGGTGGCATAGACAAATCAAACAGAGTTATCTGCACAGAGGTGCCTTAACGTACCTTAAAAATCATTAGGTGGCAACTCTTCTTCTTTCAACACTCTATCTCCCATTCTAAAAGGAGTTGTCACGATGTCAAAACCCACTTTCGTGAGAAAAGGGGGCACGACCACTAGCGCACCAACCCTATCACGTATCTCAAACAATAACTCAATTCTAAAATAAAACGGACAATATTTCCCCTAATTTTACTACTCCCTCAAGCCTAATATAGTTGAGACAACAACATAATACAACCAGCAACTCAAAAACAACCTAAATACAATTCGGGACCTTTAATACAACAAAAAACCCAAACATACCATAACACACACAATCAACAAGTTATCAATTAGCCTGAAATTGCAACGACGAGTGACCAACACACTGCCCTACCGTATATGGCATTTCTACACTCCCTTTATCCTTCCAAACTACATAAATCAGAAGCACAATAGGCCAACATGAGTGGATTACAAAATAGTCCACTAAAAGTGAAATAAATAAAACTCACGGCTTTCGATCACGGTCCCGTGGGTTCTAACTATTAGGAATCAAATTTATCAACCTTCCTTGATATTTAAAAGCTTAAACGCAGAAAGTAGTCATTTTTATTAACTATGAAGTACCTTCCAAAACTCAAACTACAAAGAAAAAGAGAGGCGATATAGCGATACTTACATCGCAGGGATCGTTCTAATGTTATCGCTTCTTGATTTTGTACCCGGGATGTTAATCTTTTATGAAACCCTTGTAGAGAGCTTAAAGTAAGTTTATGGGGGGTTCTTAGTTCGTGTTCTATGAGAAATGAAGAGAGAGACGATTTAAAACCCATGTATATCAACTTTTAAAAAGTCAAAAAGGTGCTAGCTTGGCACCCTAGCATTGGCCCTTCTTCCGACGCTTATATCTTTTTATACGAATGTCGTATGAACAAATGGTTAAGAGCATTAGAAACTATATTCCAGGACCTTCAATTTAGTATATCATATGTCCCAAAAATACATCATATAAAAAATGAAATTTATTGCTCAAAAAGCTTCAGTGACACACCTACTTGTCACCTATGTAGTGTGCGCAGTCTCGCAAAACTGCAAATATCTCTCTACTCCGATGTCTTATCGACAAACGGTTTAATGAGTTAGAAACTAGACTTGTAGATCTCCAATTTAATACATATATGTATCATCCTGTAATTCCAACATATATTACTCCCTCCATTTCAAATTAAATAAGGTGGTTTGACTCGGTGCAGAGTTTAAGAAAAAAAAGAAAGACTTTTGAAATTTGTGGTCTTAAAAGCTTAAAGGGTAAAGCTTTGTGGGGCCATGACTTTTGTGTGGTTATAAAAGCTTCTCATTAAGGGTAAACTAGGTAAAATGAGGAGTTTAAAGTTGAATTATTTCCAAATTTAGAAATGTGTCATTTATTTTGGAACAGACTAAAAAAGAAAGTACCTCATTTAATATGAAATAGAGGGAGTAGGATAAAAGCTCTGCCATATTTGACCTAATTTTCAGCACATTTATGAATGTAACTTGTGATGACCTTTGCCAACTTTTGTTCCACAACTCGCTTGAATTCAAAACGTAACGCATGACTATCATAAGTCTAAAACAAAGCATAACATAACCTCCTTATCACGTTAAGAACCTTAGTCTCACCACAAAGTGCATGTTATAATATTCCAAACTTATCGATTTTCAACGAAACTTATTTTCTTCAATTTTTTTTGGCTTCTAAGTCTTTCAACCTCATGGTACTTGTTATCCATAATCTTAAATATTTGTGACCTCCAAGGTAACATAATTAACTTACTTTATATACTTTCAAAGACAATCTCATTTCTGAGCTTACATCAATTGACTTACGACGTACTCTCACGTACGAAAATATGGGGTGTACATCATTCCCCCCTTTTGAACATCCATCCTCGAATGTTGACTGATGCACCTATAAGTCTCATAACCTATAGCTATTATCAATACTTTAATATTATCCTTTACATTTAGGCAAATATTTAGTGAATAAATTCAAAGGTCAGAGCATTCCCCCCTTTAGGCCTCTTTTTCACACCATGACTTGTGGTCGGAATCCTTCCAATCTCGTAACTGTTGCTACCTTCTATCATGCAGCATGTACGACTCTGACCTTGTAAGTTCACCTATGCAACTCATCTCTCCTTTTTCCTCCAGTTTTGGCCAATCTCTAGGCCTCGCTTTGTGAATATACACAAAACTATGACAAGCTATCCCTCAGGGCATCTATAGGTATACTGAAGTTCTTCTCTTGGTACTTTGTCGAACTGATGACCATTTCTATATCTTGTTTCATAGCCTCGGTTATCTATACTTATGGATTTACTACATCTAGGTAGGTTATACTATACCGTAACACTTACTACAATTTATTATTACCGAGGTTTGCTACCCAACTCCAGGTTACTCTCTCGCTGCTTATGTTATATGGATAAATCTAAGTCCTTTAGTTCTTCCTCATTACTGTTCATTTTAATAATGACGGCCTAATATCATCTCATACTTTCGAACTTTTATCTGTCTATTGTTGATTCACTTTAATGTTGATCTATAATCTACCACTGATAACTTGAAATCTCTTATATAACACATTGTCACTAGGGCTCACGTCTCATCGGGGAGCATCTAAAGTGATTTTCTTGATCCACCTAGGGACGATACACTACTTCAATAATCGTATTTCATTGTATCCCAACGTGATTCATCTTATGGGAGTACTCTAATCCCGTTCCACCCGTGAAATCCCTTTTCTTTAAATTATTACTCAATCAAAGGCCTAAATACCATTCTCTTATCTATCATAATTACACCCATATTCTACTAGCAGGGCAGCATTCCATCTCTTCTAAATACTCCAAGTCTTAAACTCCTTTGCATTCATTCAAGCTATATTGAGCTTTCTATAACTTACGGAAACCATCAGCTCTCTTGTTTTGATGAGCTTAATCTCGAGGCCTTACCAATTCTCATCACCTTCTCCACATTTTCTTATCCTTACTCCTCTCTACCTAAAATCTTGTCGCTCTACTATATTTTAGCTTGAGACCTACACATATCTATTTATACTACTCGCAGCCTTCCTTTAACTTGCTAGCCCAATAGATTTCCTAATGTTATTCTAGAACCTCGAGGGAGACATCACATCATCTTTACCTCTTCTTTAATCTCTTAAATAGGCTTCTCGGTACTTGCAAACCATATGCCGGAGGATATGATACCGACGACGCCATTATTTCTGCATACTGAATCATGCACTTCTAGCCCTCTATTTGAAGTTTGGACTATTCAGAACCTTCTGAACCTGAGTATCTCGTACCTTCTTTACCTTTACCTTACTTACCTTGAAATTTTGCATCGTATCTTCTTGCTCTTTTATAACCTCCCTGCCACATAGGTGGAATTCACATCCATACTTTTGAGTTCTACTTTAATATTTGCACCTCTGGTGTATGCACAATCTGGCGGGAGCTTCATACTGACTTCTTATGAGGCTGATACTCTTCTAAGTAGCTTTATCGTAGAGTCGTTATATAATATGGCCATTGTACTATCTCTCTTGTACCTTTGATGTCAAGAGTGATTCTGCAGTGTTTTGAATCACAATTTCTATAATTATTTGGGTCTACTAATTAGACTCCTGGTTTATTAGCTATTGTAACTCTCAAGCTTCCTTTTCTCCCCCAGCCTTTATGAAGGCTTAAGCTATCTTCCAACATGTGGCTCAGGGTTTTTGTTATCACTTTAGCCTTTATGGATTCTATGGAAAATCCATGTTATAATCTTCTAACAACTCAAGCCTTTGTCTATGACATGGACTCAATTCTTTCTTTTAACTTATATCGGAGTCTCCTATAACTGTAAGAATGCTAACATATATGCTGCATGGATAATTCTCTAAAATCTTAAGTGTGGTCATAATGTAACTAAATCTAGGTCATAGAACGAGTAACTCCTTTCATGCCTTTTCAGTTGTTTAAATGTATGTAATTACTTTTCCTAGTCGTTGCCACTTATTTCATGAATTCTTCGCATATCTTGGTATCCATGAATATTGGAAGTCCATGTAACCTGTCATGCCCCAAACCTAAAGAGGCGTGGCCGGTGCCCGGTGCCATACTCGGCCCGAGCGTACCACTCTGTAGGTTGTAAACTCTGGAGGGGTAACCCTCAACTTAGGCTGATGAGACCATATTTTAAATCATCTAAAAATAATGTCTACAACCAGCAATACCAAACTAAACATCTACATAGGTCTGGTAAAGCAACAATACTGATATAAAAAATGTACAGGACTCATCTACAAGCATCTAGGGATAACTAAATTGTATCATGGTCGGGACAGAGCCTCGACCTACCCATCAAACTTGTATATATAAAATGGACTCTAAGGTATAGACCTGGTAACTCCGAGGAACTGGAGCTTACCAACCAAGCTGATGTTTGACTTTGTCTACTGGGAAGGTCTATCCAGCTGTCTATTAGGACCCGCATGCATGAAATGCAGCGTCCCCAGAAAAGGATGTCAGTACAAAATAATGTACCGAGTATGTAAGGTAACAAAATAACTAAAAGTTGAAACTGAACTGATAATATAATAACTGAAATTACCTGGGATCAAATATAATTGAAGATATACTTACCTGCTGATACTGACTCATATCTCTTAATATAGTAAGTAAAATAGATGTACGACCATATAAGGCTCGGTATGTGTAACTACTCTGTCGTTGTAGGCTCGCTCATAGGCGCTCAGCCATACTAAGCTCTGCATCTCTCCCATTCTAGGCTCACTCATAGGCTCTCGGCCATAGTAGGTTCGATATATAACTTACCATCTGATCAGAGGTTGCCTAATAGGGGACTACCCACCGATTATAGCTCGATGGTGGTGAAAATACTGTAATATTGTATATATATACACCCTCTGCTCTCTTGACTGGAAGAAGATAGTACTTAACTGAAGATAAAGTCCCGATAAAGGATAATACTGTAATTTATAAGACTAGGATAATGTACATAAGTTCAGGAATACGAACTTCTCTTTATGCCTTGTTATCAAACTCATGTAGTTACGGGATCATGCCAAAATGAAGAAAGGTTTAACCTTAACATACCTTATCACAATCATTCCAATCATGAAGTTGAACTCGCCTCTTAGTACCTTAATCTACAACAAAGATAATGATACTATCATTAAGTTACGAAAGGTACAACTATCGCACAATGAACGACAAACTTATTTTGTATTAAAACGGGCAGCATCTTCCCCATAATCCTTACTCCCTACAAATTCAAGATAACACCAAAAAAAAACACAACAATAACAACATATATACATTATTTTTCAACCTTATATACACCACAAAATACTACAAAAAAGCCCAACACACCCTAATCTCTTCAAACACAAAACGACCACCGTAGTGGTGTCAAACAACCCAAAAATGTTACAACGAACGAGCAACCCACCACCCTACATTTATATAGTTTTTATCCACACCCTTACTCATCCAAAACTCCACAAAAAAGTAGCAAAACATGCATCCCAACAGCAACACAAAACAATCCACAAAATAGTCCGATACAAGTGAATAACTCGAACTCACGGCTTCCGATCACCGTCCCATGTGTTCTTATAAATATAGAACGACTTACCATGCATTTACAGAAGAAAAAATGTATGAAAAATAGAAGTAAAATTATCTTATTTTTTGGATAACTCAGCTCCTATGTTGGTTCTCTAAACTCTAGGTTTTACCTCCAATTAGAACTTGAAAGGGAGAGAAAATCAATTTGGGTTTGTGGGAAATTTTTGGGAGGATGTTTGCAAGGGTTTAGGTATGGTTATTGTGTTATGTAATGGATGTTATATTGAAGGATATAATCCCTTAAATTGGGCTCTTTGGCTGACCCGAAATATCCCCCTTTTGGACTCTCATTTAAGCAAGTAGGTGACACATCTACTTCTCACCTAGCAGCCTGGGTTGTCTTGATAAAATGCATATATCTCTCTACTACGATGTCGTATTTACAAATGGTTTAGTGAGTTGAAAATATACTCATATAGGTTCAATTTTATGGGAGAAACACCCCATAAATATAAGTATATTGGGAGAAAATCGCAGTTAGATTTGACCCAAATTTTCAGTAAAACTTATGAACTTAACTTGTGATGACTTTCATCGACTTTTGTTCCACAATTCGCATGACATCAAAAAATAACACACGACTATCATAAGACTCACATAAATCATAAAATAACCTCCTTATCATGTTAAGCACCCTAGTCTTACCCCAAAAGTACATGTTATAACATTCTTAACTTGTCAACTTTCGACGAAACATTATTTTCCTCAATTCCTTAGCTTTTAAACCTTCCAACCCTCTTTGTAGTTGTTGTTCATGATCTTCAATATATGTAACATCCGAGGTAACATGATAACTTACTTCATATACTTCCAAATATGATCTCATTTTTTGTCTTACATCAATTGACTTAAGACGTTCTCTTACATACGAAAACATGGGGTGTAATATCATTCCCCCTTTGGAACATTCATCCTTGAATGTTGGCTGATGTGCTTATCAGTCTCATAACCCATAACTATTACAAATATTTTAATACTATCCTTACCATCTAGGTAACTGTTCTTTGAATAAATCCGAAGGCTAGGGCATTCCCTCCTTTAGGCCTGTTTCTCACACCATGACTTGATGTCGAAATTCTTCCAATCTCGTAACTGTTGCGACCTTTTTTCATGCAGCCTGTACAACTTTGTCTTTGTATGTGCGCCTAGGCGACTCTTCTATCCTTTTTCCTCCGGCTTTTAGCCAATCTCTCGGCCTCACTTTAGGAATATATACAGAACTATGACAAGTTGTTCCGCCCGGTATATATAGGTGTACTGAAGTTCTTCGCTCGGTACTTTGTTGAACTTACGACTGTTGGTATATCTTGTTTTATAGCCTTGTATATATTTCCTTATGTCTTTACTACATATAGGTAGGTTATACTATGCCATAACACTTACTTTAGTTTATTATTATTGAGATTTTCTACCCACCGCCAGGTTACTCTCTTGCTGTTTATCCTATATGTATAAATCTAAGTCCATTAGTTCTTCCTCATTACTATTCATCTTAAGAATGATGGCCTAATGTCATCTCATACTTTGGACCTTTTATCCTCCTATTTTTTATTCACCTTAATGTTGATCTATAATCTACCACTGATAACTTAAAACCTTTTACGTAATAAATTGTCGTTAGGGCTCACGTCTCATCGGGGAACATTTGAAGTTAATTGCCTGATCCACATAGGGACGATAGTAATCGTCAATAATCATATTTCATAGCATCCCAACGTGATTCATCTTAGGAGGGTATTCTATTACCAGGGTATCATTCCCTCTTTTCTAAATGCTTTTAGTCTTAATCTTCTCCGAGTCCACTCAGGTTGTACTGAGCTTTTTATAACTTACAAAAACTATCAACTCTAATGTTTTGATGGTTTTAATCCTGAGGACTTACCTATTCTCGCTACCATCTCAATAACCTTTTCTTATCCTTAGTCCCGTCTACCTAAAACCTTGTCGCACTATCATACTTTAGCTTGCGACCTACACATATCTATTTATACTACTCGCAACCTTTCTTTAACTTGATAGCACCACAAATTTTGTTATGTTATTCTAGAACCTCAAGAGAGATATCACATCATCTCCAACTCTTCTTTACTCTCTTAACTAGACCTCGTTGTACCTCTAAACCATAGGCTAGAAGATATGCCACTGACGACACCACTATTATTTCTTGATACGGAATCAAGATGCTTCCAGCTCTCTATATGATATCTGGACTATTCATAACCTTCTGTACTTGAGTATCTCATACTTTATTTTTCTTCATCTTACTTACCTTTAAATCTCGCATCGTACCTCTCGCCTCTTTTATAACCTCCCTTCCACATAGGTGTAATTCACATCCATACCTTGAAGCTCTACTATAATAGTTGCACCTCTAGTGTATACATAATCTTGCGGGGGCTTTATACTGACTTCTGATGAGGCTGGTATTCTTTTAACTAGCTTTATCGTAGAGCCATTATAGGATATGGCCATTGTACTATATCTCTTGTACCTGTGATATTAAGAGTGATTCTCCAATGTTCTAAATCACGATTTCTATAATTATCTGGATCTAATAATTATACTCCTAATATACTTTGTTGATGTAACTCGTTAGTTTCCTCTTCTCTCTCAGCCTTTAAGTAGTCTTAAGCTGTCTTCTGATCTGTGACTCATGGTATTAGTTATTATTTTAGCCTTTCGTGGAAGCTATGGAACATCCATGATATTACCTTCTAATAATTCAAGTCTCTATCTATGACGTGAACTCAATTCTTTCTTTTAATTTATGCTAGAGCCTCCTATAGCTATTTGAATGTCAACACATATGATATATGGATAATACTTTGAAATTTTAAGTGAGTTCATAATGTATCTAACTCTGGATCGTAGATTGAATAATTCCTTTTGTGCCATCTCAGTTGTCTTTAAATATAACCAATTATCGTTCCTGGACGTCCTGCCACTTGCTGCATAAATACTAGTGCCCACACATATTGGAATTTCGTGCAACTCATATGATCTCGAAAATTAATTTGGATTTTACTTCTCGTTCCTTAGTCATGATAGGTGCCACTTTCTTATGGAGTGCATACAATATTATAGTGAGACGGTTGTTATAAGATCATTTCCTCTTTAGGGAACTATGCTTAGCTTGAAGCCTTCTTCCTTATTTTCTCAGCTAGTCTTTCGTTGTAGTGCTTAGGTAAGACCCTCTAACTCTTGTAAAGTTGTGAGCTTATAACATTGTATACCCCACGGAATTTCTGATGTTCTTACTCGCCTATCATTATCCTTAGTTACTTACCTCCACGCCCTTCTGCTCGTAAGGTTGCTTCTGAATTGAATTTTGATTATCTCCCTAGTGGCACTCTCTTTTATTTCCATAAAACTTCTACTGTACCTTCTACTACCCCAAATCATATCTGAATATTTCTCCAGGATTATGATGTCCTATTTGCGAGACTGAATTTTCGGTGCTGGGTTTCACTACGTTTATCTTGCATGATCTAATGATTTATCTGAGACATCTTGTTTAGCCATAACTAAGATCTTCCTGAATCAACTACTAACTACCATTCAGTCAATGCTCATTTTATATTCTGCGAACCTCTCTTGGGTTATGTTTTTCATCTTAACTTACATTTTGAATTGGCTCCTAATGTATCAAATGTTTATTTGCACTTATTTATCAATAATATCTGGTGTGGGAACCCTTACTGCCTCTCCCAACATCGTGCTTGAATAATGTTCTGGAGTGGTTACATATCTATAGGATCTGAATAAAGGCAATCTCATTCCTTCACCTTTTTATCGTATTCTTTCTTTACTATTCCATAGTTACTTGAACTACATAACTCCAACTTACCACATCACACCGTTCCCCCCCTTTAGGGGAGTACTAGAATTTAATGCTATGAAGATTTACCTATATATGGTTTACCTCTTCATCTTTGGCGTATTTTTATGTCTTCACTGACTCTTACTCCCCTTGCGGTAACCCTTCTCTACCAGGGATAACTGAATTTCTTATGCACAAGGGTGATGCCTAGTGTAACTAGCTTTCATGACTCCAGTTCGCCCTCCATGAACTATCGTGACGACACCTAGTCTCTACAACTAGGTAAGTCTAACAAATTGTGGAAAAAGAAACAACAGAATAATTCAAATAAAACTTGTGAAATAATCATAGTGAATTATTAAAGATGCCGCTAGGCATATACAATACAACTCTCAAACTGGAACTACATTTCCCAAAACCCGGAATCTCATAAAATCACAAGCTGTGGAATTACTACAGTGTTCTAACTCCAGAGTGTCTAAACAAAAGTAAATACAGAAGGGATAATACTATGAGAGAGAATAGAAAGGTACTCCTCCGTCTGCGGATACGGCAGACATACCTCGAAGTCTCTGATCGATCACCCCGCCTCAAGGATAGTAGGGCTGAGTCGAAGTACCTAGATCTGCAGATGAAAAATATGTGCATGAAGGGCATGAGTACACCACAACAATACTCAATAAGTGCCAAATCTAATCTCGGTCGGGTAGTGTGAGCACATGACTTTTGCCCAATAGGAATTACTCCCATAAAATTCAAGAAAATAAATTTTTTTCCCATTATTTGCAATTTTATAGATTTTTCATAGAGTTTTGTAAATTGTTTGCATTTTGTGCATATTTAATTTCCATTAAAAATCATAAAAATTCCAAAAATACCATTTATTGCATTTAGGTTTCATTTTTATAATTTTAAGGTTAATTAGTGAATTAGTTGCTTTATCAAAATTGAAAATCACAAAAAAATGGTTTACATTTGCATTTTTAGCCTTTTAATTTTAAAATTAGTAATTTCCTCTTTTAATTTAGGAGTAATTAATTTTTATAAATATTTTAGTAGATGATAAGTTTTATTTTTAAATTAATTTAATTTAAGAGTGTAATTTAGGTTTTTAATTAATTTATAAGGAAAAGAAAACAATTGAAACGAAACAAAATCAGAAAAAGGGCTGTTAGGGCCAAATTACTAAAGCCAAATAATTCCCCCCCTCACCCGTCCAACCAGGCCCAAACCCAGTCCCTACCCGGTCCAGCTCCCCGTCCTAACCTAACGACCCCGTTTTGCCCCCCATCTCAACTATTGGATCAATAAGATCCAACGGACCGGAACTTGGGACCCTTTGAGTATTTAACTGTCTGAACCGGTCACCCCTATTTCATCTCTCAGTCTCTAACCTTCCAAACCCTAGAAGATCCGCCGCCCCATATCCCCATCGTCTCTGGCCGGCGGCGCAACCCCAAATCG
Source organism: Nicotiana glauca (assembly GCA_026770625.1). Taxonomy (NCBI): domain Eukaryota; kingdom Viridiplantae; phylum Streptophyta; class Magnoliopsida; order Solanales; family Solanaceae; genus Nicotiana; species Nicotiana glauca. The sequence goes on from MU782069.1 coordinate 121,734, forward strand.
TCCCAAACTATTACCATACAGTCATCACCCACCCTCTTTCACAATCCATCACAAGTTCCCCTCAAATCCTCACCAAATCCTCTCAATCTCGGATCCAAAAACCCAAATGAAACAAATACTAATTTTGTTTCCTTTCTCCTTTTTTGATTGTGTGGCTCATGGCCATTCATCGTGACCTAGAACCTATGTCAATGGAGTGTTCTTGACGAGAATAATCAATTGGAGTTGGTTATGGTTCATTTTCAAACCGCCAGTTTAGACCAGTCCATCCTTGTGATTGAATTTATGAGAGTCACCAGAGTTTGGAGTTTCTCCTGTTTGTTTGGAATCCGTCGGGTAATTTTTTACTACTTTTATTGTTTTCTTTTGTTCCTTCTTTCTTCATCTTTTTCTTCTTATTTGAGCCATTGTGTTTTGCATCATGCATGAAGTTTTGGCAATATTTTAGTTCTAGATAAACATGTTTTAGGTTCTGTTTGGATTTCGACACTTAAACATTTCAATTACTTGCCGTTTAGGATTTTATTTACACTAATCAATTCAAGTATTTGGAAAAAGTAGTGTTTGATTAGTCTTTGGATTTATCTTGGGTTCTTTTTTTTTGTTATCCCTGGGTTGGGTAGAAGAAGCCCATTATGGCTTGGGTCTTGGTCATTTTGAGGATGAGAATCTTTCCTAACTGCTTAGGAAAGTTCCAGAAAAGAGGGAAGTGGGTGGTTTAGCAATCATGCTTAAAATTCCGGGCTTGAAATGAACAAAAAAAAGAAATGGGCGAGGGGTAATAGAGAAAAAAAAAATCAATCTTTGCTGCCCTAGTACCCCTCTATAAGAGTCTCATTTCCTTGATTGTGAGAGCAAGAGATTAGAATACCTAAATCTAGCAAACGGCTGAAGAATACACATACACTGATAAACTTTAAAAATTAGAAACAAAAACACAAAAAAATTTGCAAGCACTATTCCATTGCAGTTGGTTTTCATATTTCTTGGGTTTTAAAAGCTTGGGTACATGGTTGTTCTTTTTCTGGGTTCAAAACAAGGTTAAAGCTGATTGATAGTTACTGTTGGTTATTGTTTTTAAAGCTCTACTGATATCACTATTTTCTTGCTGAAGTTTTGTGGCTATTTTTGGTTTATATCCAGGTACTCCTTTGAATCTTGAATGATAAAATGGAGCTTGAATGTGTTTTGTGTGGAAGATGTGTTTCTGCTGAAATAAATGAAGATTGTTCTTGTTTGGACTTTAGTTTTATATTTCTTTTTAAGCCATTCAGCTTTCTCTTCATTTATTCCTCTATTTCTTTCTTATACGTGTAAATACGCTGTGATGGTCACTGGTTAATGAAGTTATTCAGTGATAAATATTTTAGTAGCTCATGTTGTAGGTATTAGGTCTGTGTAACAAACCCGAATAAAGTCATAGCATAATCAGCTCGTTTATCTATTATTCATTGAAATGGGGTGCTGACTAATGTGATGGCTTTGGGTTTGCTTGTTAAGTTTGAGGGATTAATTTTAGAGTCCCAGTTTTATGTACTTTTGAAGAAAACTCCATGTGATTGCAAAATAATGTTCAAATGGGTCATCTTAGAAGTCAAACATTGATGTGGTAGTTTAACATTTGGATTTTGATGTGATTCATTACATGTTTAAAGTCATTCGAATTATAAAAGTTCAAGCTATTTGATTTTGCAATATGCCACAGTATGTTCCTTGCTCATGAAGGGATTGACATTGTATTCTTTCAATCATGTATGGCTATAGTCATTCTGGTGCATTAAACATAGGAGTTGGTATTCTTAGGTTTCCTTTTGGTGATATCTTCTGCATTGTATCTGCTTTTGTTAATAATTAATTGGATTTATGGAACAATTAAAGTGCTAGGTGAACTTGTCTAATAGTAGTATCATTTTATGGCTCAAAGGGCCTCATTAGGGCCTGAGCGTTTGATTTATCATTGTCTAGCACTTGGAGTTTGGAGTTGGCCCAAATGAGGCTGCCTGGGCTATGGCCAATCTTGTTTGGCCCAGGATATCTCCATTCTTTCATTTGGGCTCAACCTAGAGCCCAACTGCCCTCGGCGTGCATTTTCTAAGTGGCCTCTTTCAAGTAGTGCATTGGGCCTGGATTTGTTGGCCCATTGGGAAAGAAGAGACGGTCTGCTTGGCTTTCCTTTTCGGCCTGATCTTGTGCCTAGTTCTTCTTTCGACTAGTCTTAGCTTTAACCCCAAACCAGAATAGGCGTAAATAATTGAAAGTCCATTATGAGCACCATTTTCCTTTCTTTCACCTAGTATTTATATAGAAACATCATTAAATTTTTCTTTAATTAGATATAATTCCCTAAGTAGGAGGTGTGCCGTATTAATTAAATCGCTTATGGCCCTCACTAATCTTTTAATTTAGATATTAAAAATAAACTTCGTAGTTTGCTTTAGGCGCGTTAATTATATAATTATCATGGCTAATACTAAAATCCGGGGGTACATTTCATGTGGCTCTGTTCTAATTTCCAACAAGGTTAAATAGAACGTGTCGTGACTCACAAGTGCATTTCATGTAGCGTGGCTTGCGACTTGTTTTAAATAACCTTGAAATAATTAAATAAATAAAAGCATGTTTTAAAGTTAAAAATTCACATAGGTTTAAAAGTGTTCTAAAATTAGATAATTAGGCAAATAATAATAGATGAGTGACCGTGCTAAAACCACAGAACCCCGGAATGCCTAACACCTTCTCCCGAGTTAATAGAATTCCTTACCCAGATTTCTGTGTTCGCGGACTATAAAACAGAGTCAATCTTTCCTCGATTAGGGATTTGAACCGGTAACTTGGGACACCATAAATTATCCCAAGTGGAGACTCTGAATAAAAAAAATAATCTCATTTTGATTGCCACTTAAATTGGATAAAACTCCCTTATACCCCTTTATGGGTGGAGGAAAAAGGAGGTGTGATAGCTCTGGCGACTCTGCTGGGGATAAGAACCCAGAATCTCTGGTTCAGGGTTCAAGAATTCAACCTTAGAATAACTGTTATATTTGGCTTATTTATTACCTGGTTTTATTTACCTATTCGGGCCTAATGAGCTAAATGTCGCTTTTACCGCTTTGATATTGTTAATTGTATATAAATTGTTACGAAACCATCCTATCTCCGAGTCTTCTAAATGAACTGGGAAGGGTGCATTTCATGTAGCTTCTCTTCTGTTAGAGTCATATCCTAATTTTAGAATGAGGTTCGGACAAGTTGCAAAGCCAGTGAAGCTTCTGTATTCTCGGTATACTGCCCCTCCTGGCTCGAGCTGTCCGCTCGGGTAAGCCAGGTCTAGAACAAATAAACCCAGGTTTTCAAACCTAGTATAACATAGCCTCATGCCGGATCCCTAGTAGGAACGCTTTTTTGCATCACGTGTATTTGACTATAGGGACTCAATACAGGGGTTGGGTCCATTTAGTACAGGTGTACCCGAAATCAAAAGACCATCCTGATGCATTTTTGCTTGCTACTTGCATATTTGTTTGACTCGGATTGCATGTTTACCGGCTTCTAGAATAAGGGAGAAAAATTGAGAAACCCCAAATTGAGGTGAGAGAGAGGAAATTACCCACTTGTGAAAAACCTGGTGTCCAAAATATCCCAAAACTCTACCGAATTTTTTGAGAAAAAAAAGCTGTCTCAAATGTTTATCTATTGCGTCAAAATTGACCGAACTACGCAAGCTTGATTCTTACCGGATGTGGGATACGTAGGCAACCCTCATCGGGTCTAATAACTAGGGAATATGATGCATTTTACACTCCTTCATGCTCAAGTTTTGATTAGAAATATGTACAAAATAGTCCCAAAGGCTCACAAGTTGTGCTTGATTGAAGATTTGATCAACAAGGTGACAAGGTGTCAAAGATCAGCTCAAAAAGGAGTGAAAATTGTACTAGTACCAAGACAAGACAAAGCTCAGGCAGGACAGGGCTAATGCGGCCGCACACCATTTTGCGCGGTCCGCACAAGTGAGGTCTAGAGAGGCTGCTATTCAGGTACAAAGGCAATGTGGCCGCACGAGGTTTTACGCGGTCCGCACAGGGATCAATGTGGCCATACTCAATTTAGTGCGGTCCGCAGAAAGAAGGTTCAGAGTGTTTCGGATTTCAAGTTTGAAGCCCAATGCGGTCCGTGCTCCATTTCATGCGGACCACACTAGAAGCCACCGCGACCGCACTAGACTTTGTGCGGTCCGCATTACCCAAGTTTAGAGAGTTAGAAATTCAAGTCAAGAGCCTTAGTGCGGACGCACGTGATTTTGTGCGGTCCGCACTAACCCTGCCGGGGTATTTTTGTTCGAGATTTTTAGCCTAGTATAAAGAGATTCTTTTCCCATTTTTTGGTAATCAGATAGTTTTGTACGTAGAGCTATGCTTGTGACTTGGGTTATTTTGCTATTTTGAGTAATTTTAACTTAATTTTACCATTGAATCTTCAAGTTCTTCTTAGTAATTAATTATTATGAGTTCATCTTTATCTATTTCTTTATTTTTCTCTCTAATTATGATTAACTAGACCCATCAGCTAGGGTTGTGGCTCAATCCTAGTGTGGATAATTGATGGGTCTTATATTTTAGGGCTTGATTGACCATGGGTGTTTGATATTTGGGCTAATTTCATATTTTATTGCTAAATTAATAGTTGCAAAAACTAGTTTGTGTTTAGTTGACTTTTGCTCTTCTTGAGAAAGAGAGCCTAAGTCTCTAAAATTAGTCCAGCAAAGAATTGGGGCGTACTCAAGAGAATTCATAGCCCCAATTAAATGGTTAAATCAAGAGATCATAATACCCGAGTTGAACTTTAATTGGCTTGTACAAATTTGCATACCCAATTGGTCTTGAGAAAGTCAATTCGGGCAAAATCACTCGAACTACCGAGAGGTATAGAGTGAGTATAATCGAGCAATAGTTATATCATACTCCCCAAATGTGTCAATCTAGCTTTAGACTCAAGAATCTGTCAATTGACCACCTAGGTGAAAGTCACTACCCTAGTGCCTTTTAATCATTTGAACAACTCGCAACAGTTTAATCCTAGCTTATTTTAGTTTAATTGAGCATTGTAGTTATAAAATTAGAATCATAATTAAAAAATGTGTAGAAGTGCAATTTGGAGCAAAATACACAACTCCACTTTAGATAGACACCTAACTCCAATATCTAGCTCCCTATGGAAATCGATCCCGACTATAAATCGGGTAAAGGCTGCTTCGACCTCTCTCGCTACTCAATAGTAGTGCAGGGTTGGATTCGATCAACTTTTTGGCGCCGTTGTCGGGGATCTAACGGTTTTGGCTATCTATCTAAATAGTTTTGTGTTTTGTTCTTCTTTACTTCTTTGTTACTAATTTGTGTGTGTCACAACTGTAGGTACAAAATGGCATTAAATGCTAATGACCCTCTTAAAAACGTGATTGCGGGGGAGGAAGTTGATGACAATGGCGATGAAGAGGTGCCTCTTGCACCTCAAGGACAGCATAGAGGCCGCCAGGCCAATGCAAATGAGAACATTCCAGACCCTCCTCCGCCACCTCCAAGAGCGGTTCCTCGAGTGCTCCCAAACTGAGGCTATGCAAGTGCAATTGTCCCACCCCAGATCTGGGCGGGCAATTTCCAAATTTCTAATGTGATGTTGAAATTGCTGGAGCAGCGTGGGTACTTCACGGGCACTGCCATTCAGAATGCTTACAAACAACTCAAGGGGTTCGTGGATACCTGTTGGGGGAGCAAGCAAACCAATGTATCCGAGGATTCACTTCGATTAAGGATCTTCCCATTCTCACTTAGAGGAAAGGCATTGGATTAGCTTGAGAGACTTCCTAACCATTCCATCACAACTTGGGATGAGTTGGCGGATAAATTCATTGCCAAATTTTTCTCAATGGGGCACATGGAAGCACTACAGGATGAAATCTTAGCCTTCAAGCAAGAGCCCACCGAACCATTACACGAGATTTGGGAGAGATATAGAACTATGGTGAAGGAATGACCCAATAATGATATGACAAGGGCGATGACACAACATACCTTCTATCGAGGTATCAATACAACAAATCAATGCACAGTGAATCAATTGGCTGGGGGAAAATTTCATGAAGCTGCCTTATGATGAAGATTGTGCTATTCTTTACGAGATGGCTGACACATCCTCCACTTGGCAAAGTAGAGCCAATGTGCCACATGGTGACCCCACGACCACTCATTTATACAAAGAACTACATGACCATGGACAGGCTATATCAGAAGTTAAAATAACAATGAACCAATTAGCATAGGCACAGTTGCAACAAGTTCAGAATCCTCGCCAAGTAAATACCATGGAGGGTGTTAACATGCTTGTGAACAATAGAAGGCAGGGAGGTCAACAAAACCAAGGGAATTCAGATCAATTTGACAATGATTGTGGTGGAATCCAAGATGATTGTTATGATTGGTAGAACGAAGAGGTGCAATATGTGAATAATTACCAAGGCCAAAGAGGCAATTCTTCTAACCAACAAAAACAATGGAGATCCCAGGCTAATTGGGGTAACCAACAACAAGGCAACAATAATTGGAACAATCAACAACAAGGGAACAACAATTGGGGAAATCAAAATAACAATCAGAACAATCAGGGAAACTGGGGCAACAACAACAATTGGGGTGGAAACAACAACAACCAGGGTGGATGGAATAATAACCAAGGAAATCAGAGGCAAGGCTTTCAAAGTCCCCCATTGTACCAACAACCGAGCAACCCACCGCCTTTTCTATCCCAGGGCCCTAGTTCTTCTAACAATGAAATGGGTAGAATTGAAATAATGTTTGAACAGATGATGAAAAAGAATGCTGACTCCAATGCAAAATTGGCTTCTCACAACACTTCAATCAGGAATTTGGAGGTCCAGCTAGGCCAAATCTCACAGTCTTTGAATACTCGCCCAAAGGGGGCTTTACCGAGTGATATGGTGGCTAATCCAAAGAGTGGTAACAATCATTTTATGGTGGTAACTACACGGAGTGGAAGAGGTGCTGATGTGAATGCCTCCAAATAAAAGCAAGTTTTAGGTGATGAAGTTGAGTTACAAGAAGATGAATTTCCTTTGGTGGTTGAGAATGTGGTTGATGAAAATGTAAATCAAGAAGTGAGGATTGATATTCAAGATGTCGAGGTGGAAATGCAAAATGATGTGAACCCGTTTAGGGAACACGTAATAGACATGCCGAAGCCGTTTATGCCAAAATCCAAGGCACCCTTGCCTAGGCCACCTCCCCTTATCCTCAGAGGCTAGCCAAGAAGAAAAATGAGAATCAATTCAAAAAATTCATTGACATGATGAAGATCTTATCCATTAATGTGCCTTTGGTGGAGGCTTTAGAGCAAATGCTTGGTTATGCTAAATTCATGAAAGATTTGGTAACAAAGAAAAGATCCATGGACTGTGAAACTATCAAGATGATCCACCAAGTTAGTGCTATAGTACATTCAATGGCTCCGAAGTTAGAGGATCCCGATGCTTTCACTATCCCTTGCACTATTGGGAGTGCAGACTTTGCTAAAGCTTTTGTGATCTAGGGGCTAGTATCAATTTGATGCCCTACTCAGTTTTCTAGACTTTTGGTATTGGGCCACTGAGGCCAACGTCCATGAGATTACAAATGGCAGATAGATCAATGAAGCAACTATTTGGTATTTTTGATGATGTGCTTGTCCGAGTGGACAAATTTATGATGATGTACTTGTCCGGGTGGACAAATTTATCTTGCCAGCTGATTTTGTGATCTTGTATTGTGAGGTAGATTATGAGGTCCCAATCATATTGGGGAGACCTTTCTTTTCTACGGGGAAGGCTCTAGTGGATGTGGAAGCAGGGGAACTCACTTTCAGGGTGGGTGATTTAAAGGTGATTTTTCATGTGTGCAAGTCAATGAAGCAGCCCAACTGTACAGAAGTGTGCTCATTTGTGGATCTTGTCACAGCTGTGATAATTGATGATACTAGTGCAATGATCAATATGGAGGACCCTTTGAAGGCCATATTGTTGAATCTTGATGTCAACGATGATGAGGGCCGAGTGGAGTGCGTGAATGCTTTACATGGAATGGGATCTTATTCTTATGAGCCTAGGAAACTCTCTTTGGATATTGAAAATAGAAAGACCCCTCCAATAAAGCCTTCAATTGAGGAACCTCCGGTGTTGGAGTTGAAGCCATTGCCTCCACACCTCAGGTATGAGTTCTTAGGCCCTTATTCAACTTTACTGGTTATTCTTTCCTCTTGTCTTACTAATATGCAGGTAGATGCCACATTGGCGGTGCTCAAAAAGCGGAAAAAATCAATTGGATGGACATTAGTTGATATTCGGCGAATAAGCCACATATTTTGTATGCACAAGATTATTCTAGAAGATGATGCAAAACCCTCCTTGGAACATCAAAGGAGGCTGAACGAGGCAATGCAAGAAGTTGTGAAAAAGGAGGTGATCAAGTGGTTAGATGACGGAGTGATGTACCCTATCTCTGAAAGTTCATGGACTTCATTGGTGTAGTGTGTGCCAAAGAAGGGTGGTATGACCATGGTGACCATTGCTAATAATGAACTTATTCCAACCCGAACAGTGACTGGATGGAGGGTGTGTATGGAATACCGCAAGCTGAACAAGGTGACCCCCAATGATCACTTCCCATTGCCTTTCCTTGACCAGATGCTTGATCGTCTTGCTGGGCGTGCCTTCTATTGTTTCTTGGATGGTTATGTAGGGTACAATCAAATTTTGATAGCTTTAGAGGATCAGGAGAAGACAACCTATACTTGTCCATATGGCACCTTTGCCTTTTCTTAGATACCTTTTGGGTTGTGCAATACACCAGCAACATTCCAACGGTGTATGATGACCATTTTCACCGATATGGTGGAAGATATTTTGGAGGTGTTCATGGACGACTTTAGTGTTGTGGTTGATTCATTTGATGAGTGTCTGAAAAATCTGGATAGAGTGTTGGCCCGGTGTGAAAACACCAATCTTGTGCTAAATGGGGAAAAATGCCACTTCATGGTTGAGGAGGGCATAGTGTTGGGTCATAAAATTTTAAAGAATGGTATTGAGGTTGACAAAGCCGAAATTGAGGTGATTTCAAGACTTCGTTCTCCCACTTCTGTCAAGGGGGTTAGAAGTTTTCATGGGCATGCGGGGTTCTATCGGCGATTTATCAAGGGCTTTTCGAAAGTAGTGAATCCTTTATGCAAGCTGCTAGAAAAGGATGCCAAGTTCGTATTTGATGAGGGATGTATGCAAGATTTTGAACTTCTCAAGCATAAGTTGACCACCACCCCGATCATTACCGTATCCAATTGGAGCTTGCCTTTCGAGCTCATGTGCGACGTGAGTGATATTGCGGTTGGGGCAGTTTTGGCTCAATGAGTGAACAAAATGTTTCATCCGGTGTAATATGCGATCAAGACAATGAATGAGGCTCAAAATAACTACACGGTAACTAAGAAAGAGTTGTTGGCTAGTTCGCAATGGAAAAATTTCGGCCATATCTTATGGGAGACAAGGTCATAGTGCACACCGATCATGCAGCTCTTAGGTACTTGATGATAAAGAAAGACTTCAAAGCTAGACTAATGCGATGGGTCTTATTACTTCAAGAGTTTGATTTGGAAATTCTGGGTCGGAAAGGTAGTGAAAACCAAGTGGCGGATCATTTGTCTCGCTTGGAGGAGGAAGGAAGGCCATGTGATGGCCTAGAGATCAATGATGTATTTCTCAATGAGTAGCTACTTTCTGTGTCGATGAGTGATATGCCATGGTTTGTGGATGTTGCTAATTTCCTTGTGACTGGCATCATCTCGTGTGAGCTCTCTTCTAACTAAAGGAAGAAGCTTCAAGATTTGCACTAACGGAGTGATCCGGAGGTATGTCCCCAAGGAGGAGCAATCGAGTATCTTAGAGGCTTGTCATTCCTCTCCCTATGGTGGCTATCATGGAGGGGCGAGGAAAGCTTCAAAAGTTCTAAGTTGTGGGTTTTATTGGACAACTTTGTACAATGACACATTTTACACTCCTTCATGCTCAAGTTATGATTAGAAATGTGTACAAAATAGTCCCAAAGGCTCATAACTTGTGCTTGATTGCAGGTTTGATCAACAAGGTGACAAGGTTCAAAGATCAGCTCAAAATGGAGTAAAACTTGCACAAGTACCAAGACAAGAAAAATCTTAGGCAGAACAGGGCTAATATGGCCGCAAACCATTCTGTGAGGTCCGCACAAGTGAGGTTTAGAGAGGATGCTATTCAGGCACAAAGGCAATGCGGCCGCACGAGATGTTGTGCCGTCCGCACTAGGATCAATGCGGTCACACTCGATTTAGTGCGGTCCGTAGAAAGAAGGTTTAGAGAGTTGCCGATTTCAAGTTTGAAGCCCAATGCGCCCTGGGCTCCATTTCATGTGGACCGCACTAGAAGCCACCGCAGTCGCACTAGACTTTGTGCGGTCCACATTGCCTAGGTTCAGAGAGTTGGAAATTCAAGTCAAGAGCCTTATTGCGGCCGCACATGATTTTGTGCGGTCTGCACTAGCCCCGCAGGGGTATTTTTGTTCGAGATTTTTAGTCTAATATAAATAGATTCTTTTTCCATTTTTTGGTAATCAGATAGTTTTGTACGTAGAGCTGCGCTCGTGACTTGAGTTTTTTGCTATTTTGAGTAATTTTAGCTTAATTTTACCATTGAATCTTCAAGTTCTTCTAAGTAATTAATTATTATGAGTTCACCTTCATCTATTTCTTTATTTTTCTCTCTAATTATGAGTAGTTGGACGCATCATCTAGGGTTGTGGCTCAACCCTAGTATGGGTAATTGATGGGTCTAGTATTTTAGGGCTTGATTGACTATAAGTGTTTGATATTTGGGTTAATTTCATATTTTATTGCTAAATTAGTGGTTGCGAACACTAGTTTGTGTTTAATTGACTTTTGCACTTCTTGTGAAAGAGAGCCTAAGACTCTAAAATTAGTCCAACAAGGAATTGGGTCGTACTCAAGAGAACTGATACCCCAATTAAAGGGTTGAACCGAGAGATCGTAATACCTGACTTGAACTTTAATTGCTTGTGCAAATTTTCATACCCAATTGGTCTTGAGAATGTCAATTTGGGCAAAATCACTCGAACTACCGAGAGGTATAGAGTGAGTAGAATCGAGCAATGATTATATCATACTCCCCAAATGTGTCAAACTAGCTTTAGACTCAAGAATCCGTCAATTGACCACCTAGGTGAAAGTCACTACCCTAGTGCCTTTTAATCATTTAAACAACTCATAATAGTTTAATCCTAGATTATTTTAGTTTAATTGAGCATTGTAGTTTATAAAATTAGAATCATAATTAAAACCAAAAATGTGTAGAAGTGCAATTTGGAGAAAATACACAACTCCACTTTAGATAGACACCCAACTCCAATATCTAGCTCCCTGTGGAAATCGATCTCCGCCCTAAATTGGGCAAAAGCTGTTTCGACCTCTCTCGCTACTCAATAGTAGTGTTGGTTTCAATCAGGGTCCAACTCTATTTTTGCAAAAACAATAACCAAAAATATATGAAGTGTCGTTATTTTTTCATAAATAAATTAGGTAGTGTCGTTCTTGTCCAAAATAGCCAAAATTCCCCAAAAGGCGCTGGAAGGATGTTTTTGCAAGAATAGCCACCTAAGGTTCTCTTTTAAATATTTTGATTAATTAGCAAGCACAACCCTAAATTCTTCTTTCCTGAAGTGCTGAAGGGTTGTATTCACAAAAGTGTTTTGTTTTAAATTGCAAAATTCAAAATTGGTATTTTTTTCTCTCTTGAGCCAAAATAAAATCATGGTCTTTTAACCGATCACTATAATTAAATGTGCAGGATAAGCACGATAGAAAATGAACCTTTCGCAGTCCTTGACTTAATCCCTTTAGAACTCCATATGTGGTGGAATGATTTAGGAGAAGTCAGCAGAGATACTGTGGTAAAATCTTTGGGCGGTCTTGTTGGTCTTTTGAAGATTAAGCCTAGGACAGATATAATTGAGGCTTTGATACCTTTTTAGGACACAGCGCATAATGTATTCCATTTTGCTGATTTTGAGCTAACTCATACGCTTTTGGAAATGGCGGGCTACGTTGGTTTTAGTGGGAATCTCAGAAATCAATACCTAGTGGCACCTAGAGCGGTGACTCCTCATAGGTTTTTGGATCTTTTAAGAATCAGTTGGGAAGTTAGAGACAGAAATTTGGCTAAAGGTTTCTGCACATTCTACTTCTTGTAGCGACATTACAGGGATCCCTACAATTTTAAGGGGTTTCAAAATCCCAAATACCGGTCTAACTTATTCGGGTAACAAAGATAAATGGGAAGCTCGGCAGGGATTGGCTTTTATAGTGGCATTTCTGGGCATCTTAATTTTCCCAAGAAAGGATGGAAACATAGAATTAGGGTTTGTGGGAAAAGCTGACTTCATGACTAAAAGGGCTAATGGCACTATTATGCCGATGATCTTAGCGGAGATTTATCGAGCTCTAGTTGTTTGCCGAGAAAGAGGAAAGTTTTTTTAGGGGTGCAATATGCTTCTACAACTCTGGATGGAGGAGCACCTCTGCTACCGTCCGGGGTACATGAAATGCAGTATGACCGGTCCTAAATGCATTGAAAAACATGAAAATCGGGTGGAGGGCGATAAGTTTCCAGAAGGTATGAAAGCATAGTTCACACTTTTGATCTCCCTAACTGCAAGTCAAATTGAGTAGACATTCGGGTGGCTCTCGGTCAGTGAAGTCATTTACATGTCGGTCGAAGTATGTTTTCTTCTATTGATGGGTCTCCGGAGCATTCAACCTTATGCCCCACACAGGGTTCTACGCCAGCTAGGCAGGTACCAGACTATCCCGCATGACGAGGATTTGAGTCGGCAGGTCATCAAACTAGGACCAAAAGCTCTTTTCCCGGAAGGAAAGGTGCATCGAATTTGGCATCAATTTATGTTCCTAGAGCCAAAGACTCAGGTACGGGATCTGTTCAAAGGCGAGTTAGAGCCTAGTTACACAACTTGCTACAATAAAAGGTCTCAAGTCCATCAGGAGCCCAAACGGCCCGCCAAAAGGCCCCATGTCCAACAATTCACTAACGGGGCGCAAGAGCAATGGGATTGGTTGGCAAAAGAGGCAAGCTACAGAGCCATAATAAGCAAATTAGAGGGGCAAATCTGAGATCTTAAATTTCACAAAACTTTACTGGCTACTGCTGACGAAGGGGAGAAGAATACCCAAGAAAACAAGGCCCTTCGAGCCCGTATCCAAAAAATAAATATAGCTACTGAGAATCAGGAAAGGAGCCGAAAGGATGAAAGACTCATACATGGTCTTAGGAAGAAAATAGATGAATGCAAGGATGATTTGGAAAAAACTAAGAGTAATCTGGCAAGATCTTGGACACAACTAGCAAAGAACACAGAGGGACGAGTAGAGTTTGTCCGGTAACTAAAAAGGAAATATGAGGGAGAAGCCAACAATTTGAAGAAAAAAGTAACTACCCTCGAAAACGAAATGGCCAAACAAAAAATAGCTTTAAAGCAGAAAGGGAACACTGCTATGCACTGATGTCGTAGCTAGAGAAAGACCAGCAACAACTTCAAGAGCAAAATCATACAGCTGAACAAGTTTTGGGGGCCAGATCTCAGCAGATTGGATGGTTGCTTCAAGAGAGGGGTATTATCAGAGAAAGGGTTAGGAGCATTGTGGACTATATTATGATGAAGTGCAAAGAATGTGAGGATATGATCAGGTCCATGTTATTCGCTTCCGTTATAATTTTTGTTCAACAGATCATGGATGAACTATTTCGCCTTCAAGAAGATATGGCTCATAGGCCCGAGGCGAGACCGACTGATGCCCCGCATGCCCCAGGAGCAGTAATTAAGGCACTTATGTATTCATGATTTGTGTTCGAGTCTGTATTTTCGATTTCTTTGGAGTTTGTTTGTCCATTTCAAGTCTGTATTTCCATCTTTCTTTTGGAGTCTCTTTAGTCCACTTGTCGAGTTTATTAGTTTTATGTTTACATTTGTAGGGGAAGTCATTGTAACCAGGATGTTTTGCTTTTATTTTATGAAAAATTGATAAAAACCAAAAAAATGTATCTTTCTTTTATTTTACACTTATCCCCAGAACTATGCTTGGTATGATTCATGCGACATCATGATACGTAGGCAATCCCCATAGGATTCGATCATAACCGTGAAATGAAAAGAAAAAAAAAAGAGGAGAGAAAACAAGAAGAACTGTGGGAAAGAAATCATGGCAAAACAAGAGAAGGAAAAATGAGAGAATAAAAGAATAAAAAAACAAGAATCAAGCAAAGAAAAGCATGGATGAAAAGGAGAAAGAAATTGCAAAATGGAAATTAGTGAAAGCCGGGATGATGCAAGTAGCCGTTCAAATGCATAATAGAAATAGTTAACTTCTTAGGTGAATTGCATCCCCAACGTGCGGTTGCCTATCTGCTAAGCTCTTAATCGCTAACAAGTTTGCTTGTTGTCATCAAGTCCAGGCAGGTGGTTAGTTTGTTTGGCATTCTAGCAACTCACCGGTACAATAGTAGGTCCAAAGACAAGTTGATTATGGCTGGCCAAGAACTGGATGCAAGTGTTATTGATCCGTCCAGGGAGGGGGAAAAGGCTGATGTTAATCTGAAAGAGGAGTTACATAAGTTGAAACACCAAATGACAGAGATGTACCATGCATGGATGAAAGGGCATCCACCACCATCATACCCCACCAACCCTGCTTTCGTCCCGCCACTGGCTCAATCCCAAGAACCTCCCACTATTGATTCATCTCCAGGCTTTCCCCATTACCACCACTATTAGGGTACCACTCCCCAAACCCCACAAGCACCACCAGCCAAACCAATCCCATACCCCCCTCCACCAGCCACCCCTATTTTCGTAGCTCCTCCACTAGCTACCTTTCCTTGATCCTCTAGCTAGACTGTGTTCAAAATTTCTGATGCCCAACATTATGCTCCAGAACCAAGTTTCAAGGTCTCAGGTCTCAGGTCCATACTCTTATGCTCATCATTTTGAGCCTCCCAATGAGACTGCAAAGCCTGCTAAGATAGTGGAGCAAGGTGAGATATCTAGAAAGCTGAAAAGGTTTAAGATGCCAGAGTTTAATTTGTATAATGGGCGGGGAGATCCAGTAGCCCATATGAGGGGTTATTGCAGTGGAATATGAAGTGTTGGCAGGAAAGATGAGTTGTTGATGGCGTATTTCAGTGAGAGCCTGACCGGGGAAGCTTTAAAATGGCATACTCATCAAGATATCGGTAAGTGGCATACATGGGATGACATGACTCAAGATTTTGTGCGACACTTTTAGTACAATATAGACATTGTCTCAAACCACTCCCCTTATCTCAAATAGAAAAGAAACCCAAGGAAAGTTTTAGAGAATTTTGGTTCAGATGGAACAAACAAGTTGTTCGGGACAGTCCTCCCGTTGATAGAAAAGATGTTGCTCAGCCCCACCAACGATAAGATCCAATGGGAATTCCTGCTAAACCCCTTTAGACTCAATACTGACCTCATAATTCACTTCGTTATTATCCTCCAAACAACATACGGTCATCTGTATAACCACTGGGTCATTCCTCATGGCGAGCGCCAACACCAATGCACTTTTTCCCTCCCAGTATTGTTAGCGTCCAACAACCCTAGAAAACTAGGGTATGGAGGGAAAAAAAGGCAAATAAATAGTTTCACGCCAATCGAGGAGTCCTACACGAGCTTGTTCGAAAGGTTAAAGCATTCTGGCCTGATTGAGCCGCTCCTTGGCTATACTCCAGACCCATATGCAAAAGTTTTTGATCCTACTGTACAATGCATGTACCACTCTAATGCCCAAGGGCATAGAATTGAAGATTGTCGTGTTTTGAAAAGGGAAATAGAAAGAATGATTCAAGAAGGGCTAACTGTGATCAAGGACAGTGATAGGGAACATGAGAATTCTCTTGGGAACTTGCTGACTGAAGTTAATGATATTGAAGTTGGTCTTGGCAATACTGATGTAGAACCCAGTGGCTAAGATGCCGTGCTTGGTAATTGGAAAGACACTCCATCTCTTGGCTAGCTAGGGAGGAGTCTTGGTGGTTTATTTTGGTGTCGTTTATGTTGTCCGAGTTATTTTCAGGGTTGTAATCCGGATATTGTCTTGTGATTCAAACTCTTCTATCCTTTTATTTTGCCTAGTTCCTTTGGTCATAATAACTCATTTAGTGTTATCTAGGTTTGTTCCAGGGTTGTACCCTAGTTTATTTTGCTTGTCTTGTTGTTCAAACCCTTCCACCATCTGTCTAATGCAATTTCCTGTTTTTCGTTATCTCTAGTTAGTGTTCGTTTAGTTCTCTTTTTCTTTTATAGTTCTTTTCCTGCTGACTCTAGTGACATGACATCCACGCATAATTCTAGGGCTGGTCTTAAAAGTTAGCCTAATTATGAAGCAATGAAACAAATTTTAAGAGGATAGGGAAATTTGTGGGAAGTAAGTAAAGAGATTTTGAGATCATATGAAGCCCGAACCATGTGAAACTGGGCAGAAAATATGGGAAGTTAATAGCGTGACAAGAATTCGTTAAAGGATAGTGCATCCCGGACAATTTGAAGCAAGTAACTTTGAGTTCAAGTGCATCTCAAGTTACAAGATAAAGTCAAGAAAGTTTTCTCAGAATTGATGGAGGGTATCCATTGTGAAGAAGAAATCATCCAATGAGAGTTCTATACTTGACAAGGCGCTAAAAAAAGTGGAAAGCATATCAGTGATATCAATGCCGAAGCTCTAAATGAAATGTTGTGTGTGCTCTTCGTTTTTTTCATTTAATGTTGCATGTGTTGTACTCGGAACTTTTAGAGATTGGGAGGCCCTCTTTCAGCTATCCAAATACTTTATACCCTTTAGAACCTCTTTTGAGCCCACACCAATTTCTTTGACCTCCCCTCTTTTGGAATCAAGTTAAAGTCATACGAAATTTTTTTCCCATAAGTTTATTTTAGAAAGTTCATTCCAAAAGAAATTTTTTTTTAAAAAAAGGAGAGAAAAATAGAGATAAAGAAACAAAGGAAAAAAGAAGAAGAGAAAAGTACAAAAAACAAAGAAATTCCTATATCATGAACTACGTTTGACCTGATTACGTTTAAGGTTACGTAGGAAGCCTCACAGTTCGGTCCTATCAAAATAAAAATTCAAAGTCCCGAAGCAAGGAAATTGGGATAGAAGTTGCAGTTTTGTGAAAGATCTGATTCCAAAAGTTGTAATTCTGAACCCATTCAAGTTGTTTTGAGCCCTTATGATATCCTTTCTTTCTAACTCTATCCAAAAGCCACATTACAGTCCAAAATAACCTCCCAGATAATCTTTGAGAGTGCTGAGTTAGCCATGCTATGAGCATATGATGTTTTTACTATGGTCAATGCCTTGTCATCTACAGAATCGGAGGAAAGAAGAAGAAAAGAAAAAAATGAGAGAGTCTTATCGGTGAAAACCTTCACAGGCACCATATGGCGACGGTAAGTCTAGATAAGGAAAAATAAAATAGGCTTGATGGTGAAAACCCTTCGGGCACTACAAGTCAAATAAGGATCGTGAATTAGATTGGACAATCGGAGCGTTGAAGCCCAGTTTTACATTTTAGGGGTACAACAAGAGTTGAGCGCTAGATTTACTCGACAGGTTAGCCACTTGATCCAAAGGTGCATGTCATGGTCATTAGATTTGGTATCCACATCTGATAAGTTTCTACTTTGTAGTTTTCTTGTTAGGAACCATCTCTTTCCATTGTCCTTACTTTGTTCCCTTGACTTGTTCACTTCCTCTTCCTAAGTCTGTTTGGTTAGAACAAGTGAGAAATGACTTCAAAATTTGCCACCAGCTTTCCAATTGCACAAAATGGAATCCGGCTAGCACATCAAAGTGGCATAAGTCAGTAAATAACATCATGTGCACTGAGTTGGTAACAATCAACATGCTTTGGAATTCATGTAAAATACAAAGGTTTGGTATATGTCAATTCATGAACAATGCAATAGATAAAGTATGTTGGGTGAACGGATCAAAGGTCTTTTTTGTGATAAGGTTGACAGAGAAAGTGGTTAACCAATAACAAGCAAGGTATTCCAAGAGGAAATCAAAGTTACCATCGCAAGTGAAGGAGCAATAGACCTCAAGCACAAAGCATACCAGAAATAGCATGATGCAAAAATGAAGAGTATGGTGTTAATGAAAGTTCAAGCGGTAGAGTGGTTTGTAAATTTTGGAGAAGATACAGAGGTTCAAATTGGAAAGACAGAAATATGAAACAACAAGTTGAGTGTAGAGCATTCAGGTCATTCAGGGTCCTGTAGTTGGAATTCAGACAGAAAGGCAAATAATTCTTGGCTAGTTCAAGGAGGCTAGTCAAAGCAAAGCATGGCAGCAAAAGGGCCACCTTCAGCAAGAATGCCACAAACTAATCACCACATTTTAAAACTGACAAGATTTTTTTTTGATTGAAATAGGGGCATGAAATTTTGTTTGTTTCAGAGAAACCCTCCGTGAGGAAAGGGTGTGCTAGACAGGCTCGGCAATAAGTTCCAGTGTCCTCCTGGATAACTGGATTTAGTAAGTTTTGAGGCCCTCTCAAATGACAAGGTCTGACGAGAGGTTTACTTTTGGGAAGTATAATTTGGCATTTAAGTTTTCACTTTTGAAATGAGTCTTGGTTTGAAAAATTTAGGATAAAGGAATTTAATTTAGAATTTATTTTGATAACAAGAATTAGTTAACACTCACAGATGTTCCCAATATCAAACTGGGGCAGAACTTTTTTTTGTTTGTTTTGTTGAAATCAGGTGCCCACCTGAAGAACCAGGGAAGACAACACGATTTTCAAGAATAAAAAGCAGTTCAGGATCAAGCAATCATGCTCCCACCTGGAGAACAAGGGAAGACGACACAAGTTCAAAAGAAAGCGGGTCAAGCTCAGCAATCAGGCGCCTACCTGGAAAATAAGGGAGAATAGCTCAATTTTCAAAGGAAAACAGTGCAAGTTCAACAATCAAGCGCCCAACTGGAGTGCAATGGAAAATGGCGCAAGTTTCTAGGGAAAATAGTTCCAAGTATCAAGAGAAGATGGTTCGAGTGTCTGCAATCTGACACCCACCTGGCAAACAAGGGAAAACAATTCAAGTTTTAGAGGAAAGGAATACAATTCAAATGTTGGTAATCAGGCACCCACCTGGAGAACAAAGGGAAAACAACAATGTTGTTCAAGTTTAGCAATCAGGAGCCCACCTGGAGAACAAGGGAAACAAGTCAAGTTTCGAGGGAAAAGCATTGCAAGTGTTGGAAATCAGGCACCCACCTGGAGAAAAAGGAGAAGCAGTTCAAGTCTCAAGGAAAAACATTTAAAGTTTTGGCAATCAGGCGTCCACTTGGAAAGTAAGGAAATACAGTTAAAGTTTTGGCAATCAGGCGCCCACCTGGAGAGCAAGGGAATACAGTTAAACTTTTTTGCAACAAGGCGCCCACCTGGATAGCAAAGGAATACAGTTAATGTTTTGGCAATCAGGCGCCCACCTAGAGAGCAAGGTAATACAGTTAAAGTTTTGGCAATCAGGCGCCCGCCTGGAGAGCAAGGGAATACAGTTAAAGTTATGGAAATCAGGCGCCCACCTGGGGAGCAAGGGAATACAGTTAAAGTTTTGGCAACCAGGCGCCCACCCAGAGAGTAAGGGAATACAGTTAAAGTTTTGGCAATCAGGCGCCCACCTAGAGAGCAAGGGAATACAGTTAAAATTTTGTCAATCTAGTGCCCACCGGAGAGCAAGGGATTACAGTTCAAGTTTTGGCAATTAGGCGCCCACCTGGAGAATAAGGAAAGCAGTTCAAATTTCAAAGAAAGATAGCATAGGTTTCAAAGGAAAACAGGTCAAGTTTTGAAGAACGACAGTTCGGGTATTGGCAATCAGGCGCCTACCTGGAGAATAAGGGAATTCGCTTTAGAATGCAATTCAAGGCAGCAACAAAGGAATCTCACCTGGAGAGTACAAGGTAGCAGAGCGACAGAAACTACAAGGTCAAGTTTGAAGATATAGATAGGATTCTTGCAATTCATAGATTTCTTTTATTTTGTCTTGGTGTAATAAGGAGTTCAGCAAGCAGTAGCAGCAACAACAACAGTGAAATCACAGCTTCCTGGTAGTCCCAGCTACCGAAACTTCCCGAATTACACTGACCTGATTTCTTTATAGCCAAGGATATGTAGGCAACCTCGAAAGTAAGGTGAGGTCAAATCTTTCAAAAATGCTTCCCACGGAGTATTCAAACGGGCAAAAATCGCTCATATCCTCTCACTTTATCTTTGCACGAAAACTCTGCGTGTTTCCGAGCAAAGAGAGGCAGCTATGAGCACGTGATTTTTGCCCTATAGGAATTACCCCCATAAAATTCAAGAAAATAAATTTTTCCCATTAGTTGCAATTTTCTAGATTTTTCATAGAGTTTTTTTAATTGTTTGCATTTTTGTGCATATTTAATATCCATTAAAAATTATGAAAATGCCAAAAATACCATGCATTGCATTTAGGTTTTATTTTTACAATTTTAAGGTTAATTAGTGAATTAGTTGCTTTATCAAAATTGAAAACCACAAAAAATTGGTTTATTTTACATTTTTAGCCTTTTAGTTTTAAAATTAGTAATTTCCTCTTTTAATTTAGGAGTATTTAATTTTGATAAATATTTCAGTAGATGATCAGTTTTATTTTCAAATTAATTTAATTTAAGGGTTTAATTTAGGTTTTTATTAATTGAAAAGGAATAGAAAATAATTGAAAAGAAAAAAATCAGAACAGGGCAGTAAGGGCCAAATTACTAAAGCCCAAATAAATCCCCCTCCACCCGTCCAACCAGGCCCAAACCCTGTCCCTACCCGGTCCAGCTCCCCGTCCTAACCAAACGATCCCATTTTGTCCCCTCCTCTCAACCGTTGGATCAATAAGATCCAACGAATTGGAACTCGGGACCCTTTGAGTATTTAACTGTCCGAACCGGCCACTCCCCCCATTCATCTCTTAGTCTCTAACCTTCCAAATCCTAGAAGATCCGCTGCCACAAATCCCTATCGTCTCCGACCGGCGGCGCAACCCAAAATTTCCCCAAACTGGTACCATACACATCACCCACCCCTCTTTCACAATCTATCACAAGTTCCCCTCAAATCCTCACAAAATCCTCTTAATCTCAGATCTGAAAACCCAAACGACAGAAATTCTAATTTTGTTTCCTTTCTCCTATTCTGATTGTGTGGCTCATGGCCATTCGTCGTGACCTAGAACCTATGTCAATGGAGTATTCTTGACAAGAACAATCAATCGGCATTGGTTGTGGTTCATTTTGAAACCGCCAGTTTAGACCAGTCCATCCTTGTGACTAGATTTATGAGAGTTGCCGGAGTTTGGTGTTTCTCCTGTTTGTTTGAAATCCGCCGGGTAATCTTTCACTCCTTTTATGGTTCTCTTTTGTTCCTTATTTCTTCTTCTTTTTCTTATTATTTGGGCTAGTGTCTTTTGTATCATGCATGAAGTTTTGGCAATATTTTATTCTAGATAAACATTTTTTAGGTTCTGTTTGGATTTTGTCAATTAAACATTTCAATTACTTGTCGTTTAGAATTTAATTTACACTGATCAATTTGAGTATTTGGAAAAAGCAATGTTTGTTTAGTCTTTGGGTTTATCTTGGTTTTTTTTTGTTATCCCCGGTTTGGGCAGAAGAAGCCCATAATGGCTTGGCTCTTGGGTCAGCTTTGAGGGGTAAATACAGGGGTGTCAAGTGTTATTTTGGTCATTTTGAGGATGAGAATCTTTCCTAACTGCTTAGGAAAGTTTCAGGAAAGAGGGAAATGGGTGGTTCAACAAACATGCTTAAAATTCAGGGCCTAAAATAAAAAAAATAAAAAAGAAATGGGGGAGGGATAATAGAGAAAAGAAAAATCAATCTTTGTTGCCCTAGTACCCCTCTATAAGAGTCTCATTTCCTTAATTGTCAGAGCAGAGATTAGAATACCTAAAACTAGAAAACGACTGAAGAATATACATACACTTATAGAGTTTGAAAATTACAAATAAAAACACAAAAAAATCATAAGAACTGTTCCATTGCAACTGGTTTTCATATTTCTTGTGTTTTAAAAGCTTGGGTACATGGCCGTTCTTTTTTCTCGGTTCAAAATATGGTTAAAGTTGATTGATAGTTGATGTTGGTTGCTGTTTTTAAAGCTCTGCTGATATCACTATTTTCCTGCTAAAGTTATGTGGCTGTTTTTGGTTTATATCTAGGTACTCCTTTGAATCTTGAATGACAAATGGAGCTTGAATGTGTTTTGTGTGGAAGATGTGTTTCTGCTGAAATCAATGAAGATTGTTCTTGTTTGGACTTTAGTTTTCATATTTCTTTTTAAGCCATTCAGCTTTCTCTTCATTTCTTCCTTTCTATTTCTTTCTTATACGTGTAAATCTGTTGTGATGGTCACTGGTTAATGAAGTTATTCAGTGACAAATGTTTTAGTAGCTCATGTTGTAGGTATTAGGTCTGTGTAACATTCCGGATAAAGTCATAGTATAATCATCTCGTTTATCTATTTTTCAATGAAATGGGGTGCTGACTAATGTGATGGCTTTGGGTTTGCTTGTCAAGATTGAGGGATTAATTCTAGAGTCCCAATTTTATGTACTTTTGAAGAAAACTCCATGTGATTGCAATATAATGTTCAGATGGGTCATCTTACAAGTCAAACATTGATGTTGTAGTTGAACATCTGGATTTTGATGTGATTCATTACCTGTTTAAAGTCATTCGAATTATAAAAGTTCAAGCTATTTGATTTTGTAATATGCCACAGTATGTTCCTTGCTCATAAAAGGATTGACATTGTATTCTGTCAATCACGTATGTCTATAGTCGTTCTGGTGCGTTAAACATGGGAGTTGGCATTCTTTGGTTTCCTTTTGGTGAAATCTTCCGTATTGTATCTACTTTTGTTAATAATTATTTGGATTTATGGAACAAGTAAAGTGCTGGGTGAGCTTGTCTAATAGTAATATCATTTTATGGCTCAAAGGGCCTCATTAGGGCCTGAGCGTTTGATTTATCATTTCCCAGCGCTTGGAGTTTGGAGTTGGCCCAAATAAGGCCGTCTGGGCTGTGGCGAGTCTTGTTTGGCCCAGGACATCTCCATTCTTTCATTTGGGCTCAACTTAGAGCCCAGCTACCCCCAGCGTGTGTTTTCTAAGCGGCCTCTTTCAAGTAGTGCAGTGGGCCTGTATTTGTTGGCCCATTTGGAAAGAAGAGACGGTCTACTTGGCTTTCCTTTTGGGCCTGATCTTGGGCCTAGTTCTTCTTTCGACTAATCTTGGCTTTAAGCCTAAACCAGAATAGGCGTAAGTAATTGAAAGTCCATTATGAGCACCCATTTTCCTTTCTTTCACCTAGTAGTTGTATAGAAACATCATTAAAATTTTCTTTAATTAGATATAATTCTCTAAGTAGGAGGTGTACCGTATTAATTAAATCGCTTATGGCCCTCATTAATCTTTTAATTTGGATATTAAAAATGAACTTTGTAGTTTGCTTTAGGCGCGTTAATTATATAATTATCATGGCTAATACTAAAATACGGGGGTACATTTCATGTGGCCCAGTTCTAATTTCCAACAAGGTTAAATAGAATGTGTCGTGTCTTATGGGTGCATTTCATGTAGCGTGGTTTGCGACTTGTTTTAAATGACCTTGAAATAATTAAATAAATAAAAGCGGGTTTTAAAGTTAAAAATGCGCATAGGTTTAAAAGAGTTCTAAAATCAGATAATTAAGCCAATAATAATAGTTGAGCGACCATGCTAAAACTACGGAACCCGAAAATGCCTAACACCTTCTCCCGGGTTAACAGAATTCCTTACCCCTATTTCTGTGTTCGCAGACTATAAAACATAGTCAATATTTCCTCGATTCGAGAATGAACCGGTGACTTGGGACACCATAAATTATCCCAAGTGGCGACTCTGAATAAACAAAATAATCTCATTTTGATTGTCACTTAAATTGGAAAAAACTCCCTTATACCACTTTACGGGTGTAGGAAAAACTCCCTTATACCACTTTACGGGTGTAGGCGCGTTAATTATATAATTATCATGGCTAATATTAAAATCCGGGGGTACATTTCATGTGTCCCAGTTCTAATTTCTAACAAGGTTAAATAGAATGTGTCGTGTTTCACGGGTGCATTTCATGTAGCGTGGTTTGCGACTTGTTTTAAATGACCTTGAAATAATTAAATAAATAAAAGCGGGTTTTAAAGTTAAAAATGCAAATAGGTTTAAAAGAGTTCTAAAATCAGATTATTAAGCCAATAATAATAGTTGAGCGACTGTGCTAAAACTACGGAACCCAAAAATGCCTAACACCTTCTCCCAGGTTAACAAAATTCCTTACCCGTATTTCTGTGTTCGCAGACTATAAAACATAGTCAATATTTCCCCGATTCGGGAATGAACCGGTGACTTAGGACGCCATAAATTATCCCCAGTAGCGACTCTGAATAAACAAAATAATCCCGTTTTGATTGTCACTTAAATTGAAAAAAACTCCCTTATACCACTTTACGGGTGTAGGAAGAAAGAGGTGTGATAGGTAGTGACGAGGAAGGTCAGAGCCCAACTGATTATAGCTGAAAACGAGGTAAAATAGTATGGAATACGACAATATAATTAGTTGCTAACAGCAAGAAGTATCACAGGATAATAAGAATAACAACAACTATAACATAGACAAAATAATTACAAAAGGGATACCGCTCAACATAGAGGTGACAACCGGGTATCTCTCAGTATCCCGAGGATATCTTAATATCCTCAAGATGTGTACTGGGGATCTCTCAGTATCCCCAGGATCTCTTAGTATCCTCAATATATATATGCTAGGGATCTCTCGGTATCCCAAGGATCTCTTACTATCCTCAATATACCTGCTCGGGATCTCTCGGTATCCCTGTACTACAGTCCAAAGCAATATAGGTACAGGGGATCTCCCAGAATACAAATTCGTATTTCCAAAGTAAACAAGCAAGGGGAGCTCCCGAGATATCGTCCCGTAGTCCCAAAGTAAACACACAACAACAACATGAAGAATACTAAATCCAGTTCAAATTTCATACCAAGGTAAAAACACGTATTTCTAACTAGCATGCCACACATAATCCAAATAAGGCAATTTGAGCAAATAAAGCAATTACACATGCTTCCCTAAGCAACAATATGCTTAAATTGCAAATAGTATAAGTAGGAAAGAAAACACAATTAGAGTTACTAAATGAAAACATGATTTTTCAATAATTAGCACAATTACGCACTCATCACCTCACGTACAAGGCATTTCAAATATCAACAATACCAAATCCTAAGGGGAGTTTCCCCACACAAGATTAGGAAAGCCACTTAACTCGAACCGACTCAAAATCAACTCGAAACCACGCTCTTTCCACGAGTACTCGACTCCAAATGGCCCAAATCTATTCAAATCAATTGCATAATGTAAATAAAACTTCAAGTAACTGATTCCACTAATTAATTCTAAGCTAATATACAAAATTAGGAAAAATGACCAAATGCCCTCAGGCCCACATCTCGGAATCGGATAAAATTTACAAAATCAGAATCCTCATACTCTAACGAGTTCCTTTATACAAAAAATATTCCAACCCGACATCAATATCTAGACCAAAACCCGAAAATTAGGCCTAAGATCTTTTCTCCACTTTTCCTCAATTTTTCATCCCAATTCCGAAATTAAATGACAAAACTAAGATTAGATTATAGGAATACAACTAGAAAGGTATTAGGAATAGTTACCCATTGATTTCCTCTTCAAAATCCTCCCAAAATCGCCCTTAACCGAGCTCCAAATCGATTTTTCCAAGTTTTGAACTTAAGCCTCGATTCTGCCCCTTTCCTGACCAGTGAAACCGCATTTGCGGCCTTGGGACCACACCTGCGGTCCCGCTTCTACGGACTCAAGTCGCATCTGCGACGTTTCATTAAAGATCGATTTTTTGCACCTGCAGCTCCTTTACCGCACCTGTGTCTCGCAGGTGCGTTCGCCATTTCTCACCTGCGATTTTCTAGAGCCTGGCCAAATCTAGCTTCTGCGGTCTCTCAGTCGCTTCTGCGGTGCCGCACCTGCGATCCCATTCATGCAGTGCGGTTATGATAGGTTGAACAATATCAAATTTTTCCTAAGTCCAATCCAACTCCCGTTAAGCACCTGAAACTCACCCGAGGCCCCCGGGACCTCAACCAAACATGCCAACCAATCCTAAAATATCATTTAAACTTGTTCCAACCTTCGGAACTCTCAAAACAATATCAAAACACCAATTTAACATCAGATTCAAGCCTAAGAATACTAAAAACTTCTAATTTGCGCTTTCGATCTAAAAGTCTATCAAACCTCTTAGGAATGACCTAAAATTTTGCAAGCATGTCACATTCAACACCAGAGCTACTCCAACTTCCGAAATTCCATTTCGACCTTGATATTAAAATCTCACTATCGAATCGGAAACTTCAAAATTCAACTTTCATCATTTCAAGCCTAAATAAGCTACAGACCTCCAAAACACAATCCGAACATGCTCCTAAACCCGAAATCACCCAACGG
Source organism: Nicotiana glauca (assembly GCA_026770625.1). Lineage (NCBI taxonomy): Eukaryota > Viridiplantae > Streptophyta > Magnoliopsida > Solanales > Solanaceae > Nicotiana > Nicotiana glauca. Next base: position 148,539 of record MU782069.1, read on the forward strand.
AGCTAACAGAACCAACATAATTCCATTCCGAGGCCGTCTTCACACTGTTCCAAACATGGTCCAAATTCTAAAACTTAAACTCTCATTTAGGGACTAAGTGTCCCATAACTCTCTGAAACTCCAAATAAATCCTCCCGGCAACTCACAATAGCAGAAACAAATACGGGGAATGTAGTTAATAGGGGATCGGGGCATAAATTCTTAAAACGACCAGCCGGGTCGTTACATCCTCCCACACTTAAACATTCGTTCGTCCTCAAACTAGTATAGATACATACATGAAGTAGTGAAAAGATGAGGGTAACGGCTGCGCATATTCTGCTCGGTCTCCCAAGTCGCTTCCTCGACCAGATGACCCCGCCACTGAACCTTCACTGATGCAATGTTCTTTGACTCAGCTTTCGAACCTACCTGTCCAAAATTGCCATTGGCTCCTCAACATAAGATAGGTCCTTGTCCAACTGGACTAAACTGAAATCCAACACATGTGACGGATCACGATGATACCTCCGAAGCATCGAAACATGAAATACTAGATGAACTCCTGCCAAGCTGGGAGGTAAGGCAAGCTCATAAGCAACCTCCCCAACACGCCTCAATATCTCAAAAGGGCCAATAAACCTCGGACCCAACTTCCCTTTCTTCCCAAACCTCATAACGCCCTTCATAGGCGAAACCCGAAGCAGAACCCACTCTCCAACCATATAGGAAATATCACGAACCTTCCGGTCCACGTAACTCATCTGTGTGTCGACGCCCCCTTTCCCCCTTCTAAAAGAAAGAAATCAGGTTTACGACATTATGGACAAAACAACACTTATTCCCTTTTGAGGAATCGGGTTATGGAATTTGAAGAGTCGCCACCTAATGATTATAGTGCATTAGAACACTTTAAAGAAAAAGAAGAAGATTTTTTGAAAGAAAACCAGAGTTCGGGTAAGGGCTTGAGATTATCTCGAGGGGATGGTGTTAGGCACCCTTCAAGATCCACTAGTGTGGTTCCCGGCCATGCTTAATTGTGACTTTAAAATAGAAGGGAACAAGTAAGGTTTGCACATAGTAGTTACAAATAAGTAAAAAATAAATTTAGAAAGGGAGGAAAGGACATAAATGATTTTAAAGAGAAGGATTAATTGGAAGAAAACATAAATTTAAGAAGAACATTATACAAATAAAGAAAAAGGAAAGGGGGTCCTAGGTTTAAATACAATATGGATCACATCGGTACAATACCCCGCATACGCTCCTCAAGAGAGGGGTCGCCTATGATATTAGCGCACCGGTCATCATCTCCATATTCTACCCTTCCCGCCCCTTA
>MU782074.1:7116-35063 GCA_026770625.1 Nicotiana glauca
ATTTCTGGTTCGCGACTGTAATACAGAGTCAAACCCTTTCCTTGATTCGGGATTCAAACCGGTGACTTGGGACACCATAAATCTCCCAAGTGGCGACTCTGAATCTTTTAATAAAAGAATCCCGTTTCAATTGTCCTTTAATTGGAAAAACTCTTTTTGTTTATATCCCTTCGCTGGGGTGTAAGCGCCATAAAAAAGAGGTGTGACAATCAGTTAAGAGGAAAGAAACAGAAAAAGAGTCCAATAAAAAAAAAATTATCCAAATAATCGCACATCTAACTTCTTAGCATGTTTATAACTATGTATAATTAATGTATAATATATTTATACTGGCTAGAAAAAAGTGAATCTGGCCAGTTATTTGCGTAACAATCCCCTACAACTATGACTACTCATGTGAGATCCAATGTAAAAAATTCATAGTTTTATATTACTTAGTAATGAATTTAGTTCATAGGGTAAACTCGGCTCACATTAAATACTCAAATGATAGAACGACATGTGGAACCAGAGACAGACAGAAAACAAAACGAGTGGAAATCAAGACCGAGGACAAAAGTTTGGGTTGGCACCGGGTAGATCCCGAAGGGAACATTATTAACGAGGGCAGATGAATATTTGCCACCAGATGACATTCAATGAAGAATATTCATCAGTATTAAATACACAATCAATTACGGAGAATTTTGGTATTCATGACCGGCCGCATATTCATCAATGGCCAACATTAGTGTCATTTAAGAGGAGCTTGATCCTAAGACCTTTTCCCCTAAGTATAGCTATAAATAGTGACTTCAACAACCATTATAAAGGAGAAAATCTGACAAATTTATGCTACACATTATTCCACGCTAAACAATACTTCATTTTCTGTCTATCAATGTTCTTATTGCTATATTCGAAAGCCTTTCTCCCAGAACCAAGCTGCCTGCTATCTTATCTCGATTTCAATGCTGAGTCTTGTATTTTATTTAATTTATTTATCATTTTGGGATCAAATCAGTTGGCTTGTTTATAAACCACCGCTATAAATTTAACTGTACTATTTTAGGGATAAACAATTTGGCGCGCACCGTGGGGCTTAAACAATTGCGTAATTGAGTTTATCCTCTCATCTATTACTAATCTGTTTTGATTCTTTGTTTCTTAGCAAAAATCATAAAATATATTAGATATAATGATGTCAACATCGCTCACAATGTTGAGGCACAAGAAAATCTACCTCAACACAAGGATTTGATTAGTGATACCTGCAACGAGGAGGACGTAGCCATACCAGTTCATGGCGGGATACATCTATGACACGTACCAGAGGAAACTCCTAATGATGGTGAAGAAGAGCACATCGCAAAAATGGTAAGGATCCTGAGCTAACAACAAAAGGCTATTATGGGCCATCTCTCACGGTAAGACCATACCATAAAAAAATTGAGGCAAGCATTGTTGGGTGTTTCCAATAACACGAATGGAAGAGGTCCAGTTCCTCCCGGTGCTCTCGCGAATCAAATATCCCAAAGAGTTGATGACAACACCCAAGGGGTGAGGTCGGTTTCGACAGGGCTGGGGGGATTGGTGGTGGATCTGGTAACAAGAACGGTAATAATCTCATTAAAACTGAGCTCATGTGTTTTTGAGGAAAATAAACACCTGAATGGACCAAATTCTGGGTGCACCGCTAGTGTTGAAGGAACCAGACTCAAAGAAACACACCCAGTTGCTATTCCAACTGAGCGCGTCACCTGAGTTAATCCCGAAGTGGTTCAAAATGTAAGACGTACCAAAATATGATGGGACTTCAAATCCTCAAGAGAATATCACCACCTATAGAATGGCGTTGAAGGAAACGACTTAGTGCACGAGATTGATCTGGTCCTGCAGAAGAAGTCGAGGAAACCCTCACGAAGAGGGCGCTGACATAGTATTCATTTCTACTCGAGCACTCAATATATTCCTTTGAGATGCTCAAAGATTTTTTCATCAAGGCCCATGCCGGGGTCAAGAAGGTACTAGCCCGAAATGCTGGCATATTCAGAATTGCTTAAGGAGAGTCCGAAAATCCAAATTGTTGCGGGAGTTCGTGACCAGGTTTCAGAAGGAAAGAATGTTGTTATCGTCCATGCTGGATGAATTGGCAGCTAAGGCATTTACTAAGGGGCTGAACCAGAGGAGCTCCGACGTCTCCCAAAAACTAAAAAAAAGCCTGCTCAAGTTCCATGCAACTACATAGGCAGATGTCCATAAGTGTTACGAGTCAAAGATAAGAATAGAAGATGATCAGCCGGCCTCCAGGTATAAACCAAGGGTCAGATCGAAAAAAGAGCAGGGATAAGACAAAGGACGATTTTGACATAGATCGACGATCTTCTAAGAGCTAGTTTTTGCCTTAAAAAAGGGCCAAAGGACGCGACAGAGGATTCCGATCGGCGGATTGGTTCGCTCTTGATAGGAGAACTAACCACGGCCGGAATGGCAGGTCATTACAGGATAAAGAGATATCGGGTTCCTAAGATTCCTCCTATCCCAGGCTATTTAAGTTTAAATTTAATATCAGCACAGTGGAACTGGTATCATCGATGAGGAACATTAAGGAAGCACATTTCCCCAAGTCGATGAGATCTGATCCCATTAAGAGGAATCCTTATCTATGGTATAAGTATCATGGGACTAACGGCTATCGCACTGGGGATTGCCAACATCTGAGCAAAGAGGTGGCGATGTTGCTGAAAAATGGCCATATTAGAGAGTTCTTAAGCGACCGGGGTAAAATAGCTATGCCCGGAGCCGGGACAATGCAGATCCCTTGAATATAGAAGAAGATCCTCCTCAACTAATAATTAACATGATTTTTTGGGAAAAAAGAGATTAATGGTGTAACCTTTTCAGCAGCAAAAAAGACAAAGGTATCAGTGACTCATAGCAAGAGACTATGGGAAGTCGTAGAGGAAGATATCACCTTCATAGAGGACGACGATTGACTTCTACTACCAAACAACGATGCCCTGGTAATTTTTCTTAATATTTTAGATTTTAAAATTAAATGTGTTTTAGTAGCCGAGGAAGTTCAGCCAATATCATTCAATGGAGAGTGCTGGAGCAAGCCGAGCTAACCAGAAGCATCATTCTGGCCAGAAAGCTCCTCGCCGGGTTTAACTTAGAAAGTGTGACAACCTGATGGGAGATCCTGCTTCCCTCGAATGCCGAAAGGTTCATGAATACTACCTTGTTTGAAGTGCTAGATATCGACATGGGATATAATATAATTCATGGCAGACCATGTCTACACGAGATTATGGTTGTGCCGTCAACATGCCAACAACTTTTGAAATTCCTAACATTAGATGGAATTAAACAAGTAAGATAAGATCAACCAGAAGCAAGGGAGATGAACACGACCTCGATTTCCAATAGTAAAGGGAAAGTACATGCGACATAGCAATTACAGAAATCGATTCCCGCTCTTGAGCCAAACAAAATTGATAAAGGGGAGGAGCCATCGGAATCCTATGAGGTACCAAGGTATTTATAGGTACCGGAAGAAACGGATGCAATCAAATCCATGGTAGAAGAACTCAAACAAGTCGCATTGTTCGATATGGTCTTAGAGAGGAAGTTTCACTTGAGGACAAGATTAAACCCCGAGCACAGGTTAGGATATATAGAATTTCTTAAAATTAATGTTAATTGTTTTGCATGGTCGCATGTAGATATGACAGGTATTCCGTTAGAGGTACAAGTTAAGCTTGGACCCCAACATCCCTCTGGTAAGGCAAAAGAAACATCTGATTTGCCGAGGTTAGAAAATGATTTGTCAAAGAAGAGGTAACTCGATTGCTTGATATATGTTCAAGTTGGGAGGTAAGTATCCCGACTGACTATCTAACGTAGTAGTAGTTCCCAAAAAAATTGCATGTGCGTAGATTACAAGGATCTGAATAAGGCCTGCCCAAAAGACTCGTTCTCATTGCCAAACATCGATCAAATGATTGATGCAACGAATGGGCACGAGTTGATGAGTTTCCTCGATTCCTATACTGGGTACAACCAAATCAAAATAAACCTGGAGGATCAAGAAAAAACCTTAGTTCATAATGAACTTTGATACATATTGCTACAATGTGATACCTTTCGGGCTTAAGAACGCCGGAGCCACTTACCAGAGGCTTGTGAACAAAATGTTTGAAAAACAAATAGGGAAAACAATTAAAGTTTACATAGATGATATGCTAGTTAAGTCGTTGAACACATGTGACCATCTGAAAGATCCCCAAGAAACCTTTGACATCCTAAATAAGCACAACACGAAGCTTAATCCTGAAAAGTGTGCATTTGGAGTCAGCTTCAGGAAAGTTTTGGGTTTCTTAGTGTCACAAAGGGGGATCGAAGTCAATCCTAACAAGATTTAATCCATTGAGGACATTCCTGAGTAGCTGAAAAATGTGAAAGAAGTCCAAAGGATAACCAGAAGACTAGCCGCTTTGAGCATGTTCATTTCCCGTTCCTCAGAAAAATTCCATCTCTTTTTCTCACTTTTGAAGAAAAAAACAACTTCGAATAGACTCCAAAATGCCAGCATACTCTAAATGACCTTAAATAGTATTTATCAAGCTTTCCATTATTGTCAAAACCGGAGGAAAGGTGAACAGTTGCTAGTATACTTAGCGGTCTCGGAAGTAGCGATAAATGTCATTCTACTATGGAAAGATGAAGGTATACGATCACCTAGCTATTATGTTAGAAAAATTTTAACGGGAGCGGGAACTTGTTATCCTCTCCTAAAAGTTATTGGACTTAGCTCTCGTAGTCGCTGCTTGAAAGCTTGGGCCTACTTTTAATTTCACCCGATAGTCGTGGTGATAAATTTTCCCCTGCGGAATGTCCTTCACAAACCTGAATTGTCAAGTCGACAAGCCAAGTGGGCAATAGAAATAAGTGAATTTGACATCGAATATAAACCCATGACTGCGATCAAATCACACGTTTTGGCCAACTTTGTGGCTGATTTCAGTCCAGACTACTGCTTTTGGCCACCAAAGAAGCGGTGATGGTGTCAAAAACAACATTAGAAGTTTGGACCTTGTTCATGGACGGAGCTTCCAATGTAAAATGGTCAAGGATTGGAGTAGTATTAATTACGCCCTCCGGAGAAACCCTGAGGTAGGCCATAAAATTGTTCCCTTGACTAACAATGAAGTCGAGTATGAGGCTCTGATTACAGGATTTGAACTGGCCCGAGGACTAGACTCCGTGGTCATTAAAATCAAATGCGATTCCCAACTAGTGGTAAATCACATATACGGGATCTTCGACACCAATGAGAATGCATGCAACAATATATGATGAAAGCTCAAACTCTGCTCGCACAATTTAGGGAATGGTCAATAACCCACCTCCCGAGAGAAGACAACGCAGAAGCCGATGCACTACCAATCTGGGCTCGTCCATATAAATGAAGGGATCAGATTTCGGTATGGTCGTACAACTCATGTACTTGGTATTGGATGTGTACGATTAGTATGAAGTAAATGCGATCAACTTGGTCTGTGAATGAAGAAATAAAATCATTGACTACCTTGAGCATGGAAAACTGCCCGAAGACCAGAAGGCACCCCGGATGCTCCATACCAAAACAACTTGTTATAGTTTCTAGGGAGGACAGTTATACAGAAGGTCATTCCAAGGCCGAATGTTTAGGAGACTTTGAGGCTAACTATGTCATGAGAGAGGTTTAGGAAGGAATCTGTGTAAATCATTCAGGTGCATACTCGTTGGTGTTAAAATTAGTTAGGGCAGGATACTACTGGTCCCAGATGGAACAAGACGCTAAGGCGTTCGTTCAAAAATGCGACAAATTTCAACGCTATACGCCGTTAATACACCAACCGGCATAGCTATTGCACTCGATTTTACTACTATGGCTATTCATGAAATGGAGGATGGACATAGTCGGTCCGCTGCCACTGTCTCCCGGTAAGGTGCAATTTGTTTTAATTTTAACTGATTACTTCTCTAACTGGGTTGAAGAAGGACCTTATAAGAAAATCGGCAAATGCAAAGTGGTCAATTTTCTATGGGATAACATAATTTGTCAGTTTTGAATACCGAAGGAAATAGACTACGACAATGGGGCACAATTTCTAGGTTCAAAGGTCACAAAATTCCTTGAAGACTTTGAAAGAAAAAAAATACATCTTCGCCATACCATTCAAGTGCAAATGACCAGGAAGAATAAACAAATAAGGTGATTATTCAAACCTTAAAAAGAGATTGGAAGCAGCCAAAGACAAATGGCCCAAAGAATTATCGGGAGTGTTACAGGTAAACTGAACGATGGCCAAGTCAAGCATGGGAGAGATACCTTTTTCTCTCGTATATAGAGCAGAAGTCTTGATCCTGGTGGAAGTAAGAAACCGAGCTTGAGGTACTTTCAGGCAGACGAAGAAACAAACAACGAAGCATTGCTAGTGAAACTAGAGCTGATTGACGATCATAGGAACTTGGCACACATAAGGATGGTGGCCCAGAAACAAGGAATGGAAAGATACTATAATCAAATGGCCAGTCTCCGTTATTTCAAAGTGGGGGACTTGACTTTAAGAAAGGTGACTCAAAACACCCGGGAGCTCAACACAGGAACGCTGGGTCCTATATGGGAAAGCCCTTGCTGGGTTTTAGCTGTCACCGAAAAAAGGATCATACGAACTAGAAAACCAAGATGGCGTTAAATTGCCAAGAAACTAGAACGTGACTCACCTCAAAATGTATTATTGCCAATAAACACCACTTACACTGAAAGAATGTGCTGCACTCACTTTTTCTTCGTCTAGTTTTTGTCCCAATTGGGTTTTTCTGGTAAGATTTTTAACGAGGCAGAAATAGAAATCATACTATGAAAGAAATGCTATAAGAATAAATAAAACCTTTAAATGACAGGGAATGGAAACGACAAATCGCTACGAGATAGTTAGATAGTTTTTGGCTCGATATCAAAGTTCTTAACGGGAAATAGAGCTTGCTATCAGACCAAAGGCTACTTGACCATTCACAATTGCTCCTTCACTACAAGCCACTGGGGAGTGGTTAGATAATATTTGGCTCGGTAGAAAAGTTCCTAACAATAAATGAAGCTTGATATCAGACCAAAGACTATCCAACCATTCACTAGTGAAATCCTCAAAGGAGCACGACTTCCTGTGTTCCAATTCGTATTCGAACACTGGGGGGGATTGATATGAGAATACGGCAACCTAATTTCCACAGAAACTGGGTTTACAAAATCCGAGAACAAAAATGTCTCATAAGGACCAGAGATTGAATAAGTAAGTCCCGTAGAAACAAGTTGTATAAATTAGCCAAAAGTAATGGCTATTTCTTTTTCAGCAAAATGAATGCTTATGTAATTTTGAAGATAGAAGGAATAAAATAAAGTCCTTTAATTTTTATCTTATTTCTTGTCCAAACGATGAATTAATTTTATCATATAAAAGATAATCAAGTACTTCAAATGCTAGTACGGGAAGGAAGAGGGGACATCCTCTTCAATTGCACCGTAAACAAGAGGGCCTTCTCTTATGAAACCTTTAAAGTAAAGGGTTGGTTCTAGAAGAGCTTATGCCCGGAACCCAAATACTACCGGGGGGAAAATGCACCTGAAGTCTTGCATAATTTGACTAAAAAAAAAAGTAAACTTTGTGCAATGATTAAATAAAAAAACGTATTTATATATCTAACGTGCCAAGCAAAACTAATACAAAAATATGAAGAAAAAAATAACAAATGGAAGAGAAAGCAAAATATTAATCTACAGCACCCCACAGAACTCGGGGGAAGAGAAGCGTCTGCGCCCCCAGGAGAAGTAGGCGAATCTGCACATCAGCTCGGGTTTTTCACCTTTATCAATATTCTATTCAAGTTCCTCCTCGGTTCCTGAGAGCTCAAAATAAAAAACAGAATAGTCAGTTACATCGTCCTGAGCCGGAAGGCGCCTTCGAGCGGTTGACTCCATCTCTAGGGCCTCGGCGATTTCTAATCAATATCAAAGATGCCCGTTTTGGCCTCTTCCATGATTTTCTTCCTCATGCTATACATAGAGTGTGTTTTCTCAATAATGAGGAAATTCGCTCGGAGCTGGAGTTCTAATTTATGCCGATCAACCTTGGTCGAAAGGCCATCCCGCTCAGATCTCGCGGTCTTAAGGATAAAATCAAGGTCACGGATAGTGGTTATATGAACGTTATTGTGTTCCATGACCCTCTTGTACTTATCCTCCATCCATGCACACTTCTCCTCAGCAGCAGCAGCCTCTTCAGCTTTGGAGTTCAAGGCTACTTCCAATTTATTCAATCTCTCAGTGGAGGTAGCCTCAAGCACGGCAGTAGCAAGTATAACAGTTTGGACCTCAGACCATTTAGCCTTAGCTTCTTGAAACTGTACATTTAACTGGGAGGATTCTTGGCTGAGGGCCATCACATCCTGCTCGCTCTGCTGCAACCAAGCCTCCAGCTTACCGGCTTCAACAACTTGTGCTTCCAGTAATGGCAAACTAGCAGCAACTTGGTCCCTCTTGGCCAATAGTTGAGCCACTCAGACTTAATCTTTTATTTATCGAGGATCAACTTCTGAAGGCCCTAAGAAGCAAGAAAGTTTGCCGAAGAAGCAAAAAGCCAAATCAGACACTCTGTCAAAGAAAATCAAGAAGAATTAGGCGATAAAAAGAATATGGTACCGTTGCTGTATTGTGCATGACATTGTTTAGTAAAAACTCTCCCCAGAGAGAGTGTATCTACTTCTATTTCCTTTTTTTAATGCAACGGCTTCAGGTGATTGGCAAGTTTCACCGGCTGAGATAACAAATAGCACTTGGTAGATACCGAGAGGGAGACATTCCTCCTCCTCTTGGGATCTACAAAAGGGCAAATAGTTGTACCCCAAATTCCTATGGTCTACGGACTGGGGAGGAAGGACATCCTGCTCTCGGGTGTTTGTGGCCGGTGGGGGTGATGTAGAAGTTCCTGGTGACAAAGGTATGGCTATTGTGAAAGGAGATGAAGTCGATGGTGTTGTGGGTTGAGAAGCAGCTGCGGTAAAGGTAGTGATGGTTGTTGGTTGCTCACCAACTGAAGATGGAAGAGGTCCGGTACTCAGCCTCATAGTATCGGGAGTAGCAACAGGGGCTTCAAAGAAAGAATTGGTATTTTCCACCAACTCAAACTCTCCTTAGAGCGCTAGGGTATCATCCCTGGTTGGGTTATAAGCTCTTCAGATTGGGCATTCTATTGAGCTGATGAAGGTCGTTGTCTCCTTTGTAGGTAAGCCCCTACATCACTGACCTCCCCATCATCGTCAATCACTACGGAGATTGTGGCTGCCTCAGGCATAATTTTCTTTACCTTGTTATTCTTGCCCTCAATCGAGGAAGAACACCAATTTTTTTGTTGGTTGTTCTCCGGTCGGGGACTCCGAGAGGAAATACTTGCATCGAAGCGGATCCATTGGCGCCTGTTTGGGTGAAACCCTCCTTCAGTAACCTTGCAGCCTCCGCAGGATCGGCCAAAACATGCTCTTCAGGGATAGTAGCAGAAGCCTGCGGAAGACCTGAATTAAACGAAAAAAGAAGCTAACCAATTTTCTTATACACAAAAATGAGATGCGGACAAAATCAGTTTCACGAGTTAACTTTCCATGATTTCTGGCCTTTCACCCGTATTTGCGGCCAGTTCTTTCCACCGACAGGTCTCAGGTGTGGTAATATCCTAAATCTTTTGAACTCACAGGTCCAAGATTTCAACCATTGGTAGTGTCCACCGAGTTGCTGAAGTAATGAAAAGAGAAGGATCGGTAACAACATGAAAATCCTTTTCCTGAGAAAAGACAGACTTTGAACTTATGTGTACGAGTCTAGGACTTAGGAAAGATGGAGTTGTGGTCGGGATCATATCCCTAGTAGAAGAAATAACAAACCACTCCATCCGACCATAGTCGTTGTCTTCATCCATGATAGTGCAAAGTATGGTGCCCACATTTGCAAAAATTTATCACTTCCTTACGGAAATATCTTGGAGGAGTAGGGATTCATCATGCGCTCCAAGGTAAGCTCCTCCTTCATCTCTTGGCATATTCGCCGTAGACAGGCCACCGTTCGCCATACAGAAGGGCCTGCCTGTGCTAAATTTTTTTGGTATTTGGGGTACAACTCCAAAATCACTGGGTGAATTCCCCGCTCAAAGAAAACACATCCAAAGTAAATGGGTACGTAGAAACATACATGAAACCCTTCTAAGAGGAGGTTACTTGCTCCACCAGTTCGGGAGCGATGATGTTCGGATCATGGCGATCACAATCCTCCTTCACAGTAGAAATGCTGGAAGGGAGAATAGAAGAAGGGTATATACCAGCAGACCAAGTGCAAGAACTTGTAGAAGGAAATTTCTCTTCGAAGTCCTTGGCTGTGTTGAGTCTTTTTGGAAATAATGGTGCTCACTGTAAGGGGTCAACATGATTTTTGTCTTTGTTCTCCTTTAGAACCCCACGGAAGAGAGAACTTAAGTTCTTCGAAGAAGAAGCCATAACAATTCTTTGAAGAAGAAGATTGAAGAAGAGTAAGAGTAGGAAAGAGTTGAATGCAAAGAAGTTGAGAGAGTTTATGAAACTATGAAGTGTAGAAGAAGAAGAATGAGGCCTATAAATAAAGGAATAGGATGCTAAAATCGTGGCCATGATTACCTTGAGAACCAGCGAATATATTGCTAAGTCATGGAGTAACACGTGTTTGGGCTATTAAATGTGGAGAGACGTTCATCTAATCAAGCGTCAGAAACTTTTCAGAAGGATTTAGAAAACTTCTCGCCAAGAAAGGAATCTTCACCATTTTCCCGATAACACAAAGACGTGCCATCGGAAAGCAGGGGGACTATCTGTATAGGGTAAAATCAGTTCACATTAAATGCTCGAATAATAGAACGCACATGGAACTGAAGACAGATGAAAGACGAAATGAGTGGAAATCAAGACCGAGGACAACAACTGATTGGCACCGGGCAGAACCCGAAGGGAACATTGTTAACAAGGGTGAAGGAATATTTGTCATCAGATGGCACTCAATGAAGAATGTTCCTCAGTATTAAATACACAATCCATTAAAGAGAATTTGTCATTCATAGCTTGTCGTAATATATTCATCAATGGCCCCCATCATTGTCATTTAAGAGGAGCTTGATCTTAGGACCTTGTTCCCAAAGTATAACTATAAATAGTGACTTCAACAGCCATAACAAACTTATGCTACACATTATTCCATGCTAAATAATACTTTATTTTCTATCTATCAATATTTTTATTACTGTCTTCGGAAGCCTTACTCCTAGAACCAAGCTGCCTGCTATTTATATCGATTTTACCGCTAAATCTTGCCTTTTATTTAATTTATTTATCATCTTTCGATCAAACTGATTCGCTTGCTTATAAATCATACTATAAATTCAACTGTACCATTATATGGGTAAACATTTAGTGCTACGTGCAAAGCACGTATATACAGACTTGCTATATTTAAAAAAAAAGTTATCTCATTTCCTACGCTAAGAGAAGTGATTATTTTAATTAAACTATTAGATTATGAGATCTTTGATTAAGGAAGCGCCATACCTGCGAATAGTTTTGACAAAGCAGCAAAGTTGAAAATATCATAAATAATGTAATATTGAGTTGGCACCTCCACTGGCCAGCCAAGGGGACATGTGCAAACAGATAGAGTAATATATAAATGAATAGCGTGAAATGTGTGTATATATTGAGTAATATATATATAAATTAATAGCGTTAAATATATGAACGATTATACAGCTAAGAACTATTAGAAATGATTTTCAGAAACGATTATCAGAAGTATTATTTTCAACTTTAATTTTACTTGTAAAACTCAATCAATTTAATGGTGGCCGGTGGGGTATTGCTTAAAATGAGAAAAAACCCAAAATTATCTCTAATCTTTATGTTTAGACTTAGTCATCCCTATTTTTTTTTTTTTTGGGTTTCGCTTCGGTGTCCGGCATTTATATTGGGGCCCGACTATATCCGACTTCGTGCCGGGAATATGGGTGAAGCCATATGTCCAAAAGGGTTGTCAACTGACTGTCCTTCGTCGGAAATTACATTGAGTATACTGGTAAAGCATTAGGTTTTATAGGTATATAACATATAACTATGAGCTTATTGGTTTTCAATTTTTTTTTTTTAAAAAGTAACCAAAATCTATGAGCTTAACTGTCACGACCCTAAACCCGGACCCGGTCGTGATGGCGCCTCTCGTGAAGACAAGGCCAACCGACACAGTCTCATTTCCAATCTTAAGCAGTAACATAATAAGTATTAAGTCGTAAACATGATAAAATCTTAAAAATAAGCAGTTAACAATATAATTTGTGGAAAACAATCCAACACAGCCCGACATCGGGGTGTCAATAGTCTTGAGCATCTACTAAGGTCCCAATACAACAAGAGTCTAAAATGTACTAGATACAGCCTAGTGAAATGAGCATTTACTAAGGTCACGCTGCTCCAGGCGTCAAAAAGAAGTCATGTTTCGTCCGGGACAAGGTTATTTCGGCCCTACACTATTCCAACTTGTATAAAAGAGGTCCTAAACCTATTTTGAAGGGAGTTGGACATATTTTTGACAAACTTTTAACGAAGGGAGAGCACAGAGCCGCCGTGGAGACCGGGTTTTATCTTTTCTTTTACCAACTTAGTCTTTTTGTGTTTCTTTTTATGATTTGTTGTTTTGCTACTATGTCTATGTGGAGCTAAACTTCACGTTCAAGGGTTGTGGTTCTTTCATGACTATTGTTATTCGGATATTGATTTTGATTTCTTAGTTTATCATATTAGTTTATTTATTCAATCCTGCACTTAATTATTTGATTGCTTGATCACCAATTGAATACTATCTACGAATCTAGAGTTGAACTCGAAATTGGGAATTCTAGATTGCATATAGGATTGAGTAGAGCAAGTTCTTGAACCTGGGCATCGGGGAACGGATTCGCGGTTAGGATAGACATATACCTAATTGTCTTGCTATATTGATTTACAGGAATTATATATGCGTTCTTGTTAATTCTAATTCCATAGACATATAGGAGTTAGGTTAACTTGAATAGGCGAGTAAGAACTCGAGAGATTCTTATGAGCAATATTAACCCTGTCAACCAATAAACTAGATAAATTAGTTAGTCAATTCAATTGAAGAATACAATAGGAATGTTAGATAGCCCATAATCTTAGATCGTTTTTATTACATTGATATCATAAAAATCTGTTCTTTCTCTCTGTTTAAAGTTCATTATTTATATTCCTTATTTAATTAGTTTAGAATCAAATACTTCTAGGTTTAATTCTTGTATAGATAATTAGGATAGTCTAATTTAGTTAATAGTTAATCACAAGTCCTCGTGGGATCGACATTCGACTTTTAGTCACTTTATTACTTGACGACCGCGTATACTTGCGTGTGCGTTTGGCCGCAATAAGTTTTTGCCGCCATTGCCGTGGCCGAACAATCTCCTTCCTCTCGTCCCAAAATTGATCGAACACTTCACAAATTTAGGAGGGAGGTGGACGCCAGAACCAGAATTGAAAGAGAGTTGGACATCGTAGTTCATCCACAACCAATTGAGATGGCAGGTAATGAGGAACACGCGGTGATTGAAGCCGCAAGGCCCAGTCTGGCTAATATGACTCATGCTATCGTGAAGCCTGATATCACTGGCCACTTTGAGCTGAAACAATACATGGTGCAGCTGATCCAGTCCACTGGGCAATTTTTGGGTCTACCTCATGAAATATTCAGAATTTCCTGGAAATTACGAATACTTACAACTATCCGAACGTTTCCAAGGACTATGTCAGGCTGACACTTTTCCCCTTTTCTCTGCTCGGGGAAGCTAAGGAGTGGTTGAATAAGGAGCTAGCGAACTCAATCCGCACTTGGGATGATATGGCACGGAAATTCTTAATCAAGTTTTTCCCCGCTAAGATAACAAATATATTGAGGAGTCAAATTCTTGGGTCGAACAATGAGCTGGCGAAACACTTCGTCAAGCATGGGAAAGGTATAAGAAGATGCTCAGAGACTATCCACATTATTATCAGACAGACGAACTTTTGTAGATAGGTTAGATGATGCATCAAAGATGAATCTTGATTCAGCTTGTGGGGGTAGTTGCATGGCCAAACCGTACAGTGAAATCCAGATCTTAATGAATAACTTAACGGATAATGATCATAATTGGCAAGGTGAGGGAGATTCACGAAAGGCAATTAAGCAAAAAGCAGCTGGATTAGTTGAGCTCGACGACTTGTCAGCCATGAGGGCCAATATTGCAAAGCTGTCCAATCAGATGACTAGGATGACAATGCAGCAACCACAACCAATGCAACATGTACACCAAATGGCTATTTTTTGCGAATTATGTGGTGACAATCATATGAGTGACATGTGCCCCACCAATCCAGAATCCATCTATTATGTGGGGCAATAGAACAGAGGTCCACCGAATCAGCATGCACAATACTGAAATTCTTACAATCCAAATTGGAGGAATCATCCCAACTTCTCATGGGGTGGAAATCAGCAGAATCAAAATTAGCATAGACCCCAAGGGGGTTCCAATCAGCCTCAAAATCCATCCCAACAAATGGAAGAGAGTACCAATGATTTGCTAAAGAAGTTGTTGATTGACAATCAGCAGCTCAGGACCGATTTCAGAAATCTTGAGAGGCAAATGGGGCAGTTAGTAACAAATCAACACACTAGACCTGCAGGTGCTTTCCCAAGTGATACAGAGAAGAACCCTCAAGTGAATGCAGTTACACTTAGAAACGGGAGGGAGCTAGAGGAAGTGCTAAAGAAGAGAAAAGACAAGGCCATACCTGAGGGGAAGTTGATCCCTAAAGTGACACACGAGCCAAAGAATGCTGCTAAAATTCCAGAGCCAGTGGAGGCCCCAAGGCCACCACCCCCTTTCCCCTAGAGATTGAATAAAAAGAATGATGATCGTATGTTCAGCAAATTTCTCTCTATGTTGACCAGGTTCAATTGAATATCCCACTTGTTGATGTGCTTCGTGAAATTACAAAGTATGCTAAGTACATAAAAGATATAGTGTCTCACAAGAGAAGATTAACTGAATTTGAGACAGTTGCACTTACTGAGGAGTGCACTTCTAGGGTCTAAAATAAGCTCCCTCAAAAGCTTCAAGATCCTAGCAGCTCTACGATTCCTGTGCGCATTGGTAATATTGATGTGGGTCGTGCTCTTTGTAATTTGGGGGCAAGCATAAATTTGATACCCCTATCATTGTTCAGGCAATTGGGTCTGGGATCTCCAAGGCCAATTACTGTGATGTTGCAGCTGGCTGACAGATCGATAGCACACCCTGAGGGGGTGATTGAAGATGTGTTGCTACAAATTGGGAAATTTATCTTCCCTGCTAATTTCATTATGCTCGATTATGAGGCTGATGAACTGGTCCCAATCATATTGGGGCAACCTCTCTTGGCTACTGGTGACGCAATTATCAAAGTGAGAGAGGGAAAGATGATCTTGAGGGTAGATGACGAGGAAGCAATTTTCAATGTCTACAAAACAATCCAACTTCCCCGTCACTATGAGGAGCTTTCCATGATATCTGTTGTTGAGGCTGATGAGCAAATTTATGATCCAAGTGTATATCTAAACGATTCTCTAGAGAAAGCACTTATGTTATTTGATAGTCTGGGGAATGATGAAGAGGTCGAGGAGATGAAGCACATCCTTGATACATCTTGTGCATACATGCAGGGGATACACCCCTTTGAACCTTTGAACAGGCCAGAGGGACCTCCTCCAAAACCGTCAATTGAGGAAGCCCCAAAATTGGAGCTTAAACCTCTCCCATCTCACCTACAATATGCTTATTTGGGAGACTCTAACACTTTACCTGTTATTGTTTCCTCCGACTTGTCTAAATTGCAGGAAAAAAAGCTGTTGAGAGTGCTACGTGAGCACAAGCGGGAAATTGGGTGGACGATGTCTGACATAAAGGGCATTAGTCCAGCCTTTTGCATGCACAAAATCCTCATGGAGGACGGACACAAGCCCAGTGTAGAGCAACAATGATGACTCAATCCAATCATGAAAGAGGTGGTAAGAAAAGAAGTGATTAAGTGGCTTGATGCAGGTATTGTATTTCCTATCTCAGACAGTAAATGGGTAAGTCCCGTCCAATATGTACCCAAGAAAGGGGAGATGACTGTAGTAGTTAATAAGAATAATGACTTAATTCCTACAAGAACTGTCACCGGGTGGAGAATTTGCATTTACTATAGAAAATTGAACAATGCCACCCGGAAGGACCACTTCCCCCTCCCCTTTATTGACCAAATGCTTGACAGATTAGCTGGCCAGGAGTACTACTACTTCTTGGATGGTTATTCTGGGTATAATCATATTTCTATAGCCCTAGAGGACCAAGAGAAGACCACTTTTACGTGTCCTTATGGCACATATGCGTTCAAGAGAATGCTCTTTGGTCTTTGTAATGCACATGCGACGTTTCAAAGGTGTATGATGGCCATTTTTACAAACATGGTCGAGAGGTTTGTGGAAGTATTCATGGATGATTTTTCTATCTTTGGATGTTCTTTTGATAACTGCTTGATGAATTTTGATAAAGTGCTTGCTAGGTGTGAAGAGACTAACTTGGTGCTAAACTGGGAAAAGTGCCATTTCATGGTACGTGAAGGTATAGTTTTGGGGCACAAGGTGTCCAAAGATGGTTTGCAGGTGGACAAGGCAAAGGTGGAAGCGATTGAAAAATTGCTTCCACCAATATCTGTCAAAGGCATTCGCAGTTTCTTGGGCCATGCGGGTTTTTATCGTCGTTTCATTAAAGATTTCTCGAAAATTCCTCTCCCTTGTGCAGGTTACTTGAGAAGGATGTCACCTTTAAATTTGATGATGCTTGTCTGAAGGCATTCGAGGAGCTGAAGGGAAGGTTAGTGACTACACCAATCATCATTGCTCCGGATTGGGAGCAGCCATTTGAGTTGATGTGCAATGCGAGTGACTTGGCTATTAGAGCTGTTTTGGGGAAAAGGAGAAACAAAGTCTTCCACTCCATCTACTATGCAAGCAAGACTCTAAATCCAGCTCAGATGAATTACATAGTCACTGAAAAAGAGTTGCTTGCAGTGGTGTGGGCATTTGACAAGTTCAGGTCATATCTTGTGGGGACCAAAGTCATCATCTACATAGATCATTCAGCCATCAGATACCTGTTTAAAAACAAGGACGCCAAGCCGAGACTGATTCGTTGGGTCCTACTCTTGCAAGAGTTTGATTTAGAGATCCGAGATCTCAAAGGAACATAGAATCAAGTGGCTGATCACTTGTCCAGATTACAAAATCGGAATCATGTAGCTGACGGGGGTATAATCAAAGAAACATTCCCTGATGAGCAGTTATTGGTGATTGCCTTAAGCACAGCCCCATGGTATGCAGATTATGTGAATTTTATTGCAAGTGGGGTGACACCACCAGAGTTGACACCAGATAATAGATAAAGGTTCCTGCATGATGTGAGGCTTTACATATGGGATGAGCCATTCTTATACAGGCTCTGTGCAGATAAGTTGGTGCGGGGATGTGTTCCTGAGGAGGAAATGAGTGCCATACTTCATAGATGTCACGCATCACCATATGGAGGTCATCACGGGGGAGACCGGACTGCCCAGAAAGTGTTACAATCAGGTTTCTATTGGCCAAAATTGTTTAGGGATACACACGCCTTTGTTAAAATGTTTGACAGGTGCCAAAGAACCAGAACGATCACAAAGAGGCACGAGATGCCGCTGCAAAACATTCTAGGAGTGGAGCTCTTTGATGTGTGGGGAATAGATTTCACGGGACCATTTCCACAATCTAACGGTCATAGGTACATCTTGGTGGCAGTCGACTATGTTTCTAAGTGGGTGGAGGCCATTACTCTTCCCAGTAATGATGCAAAGGTGGTGGTGAGCTTTGTCAAGAAGCACATCTTTACACGCTTTGGAACTCCAAGAGTATTGATCAGCGATGGAGGAACACATTTATGCAACAAATTGTTGAATAATGTCCTTGCAAAGTATGGAGTCAAGCACAAGGTGTCCACTCCTATCACCCCTAGATGAGTGGTCAAGTGGAGGTGTTAAACAGAGAGGTAAAGCAGATTCTTGAGAAAACAGTGAGTGCAAATAGAAAAGATTGGGCCGGGAAGCTAGACGACGCATTATGGGCATATCGAACTGCATACAAAACTCCCATAGGTGCTTCTCCGTATAAACTGGTTTATGGGAAGGCATGTCACTTGCCCGTCGAACTTGAGCACAAGGCTTATTAGGCGATTAAAAAGCTGAATATGGATGGGGACCTAGCTAGAGAGAAGAGGTTGCTGCAACTCGATGAGCTTGATAAGTTTCGATTGCACGCGTATGAGAATGCCAAATTGTATAAGGAGAAGACTAAGAGGTGGAATGAGAAGCACATTCAACATCGAGAGTTCGAGCCAGGGCAAGAAGTTCTTTTGTTCAATTCGAGGTTGAAGCTTTTCCCCGGAAAGCTAAAATCTCGTTGGTCAGGCCCTTTTGTTGTAGTAAGTGTGAAACCTCATGGAGCTATGGAACTGTGAGATATGAGTTCAACTGGTACCTTTTTGGTGAATGGTCAAAGGATAAAACATTACTGGGATGGTGACTTTGCAAGTCACAAGACCTCGGTGGACTTGACGGATGCTTGAAAACGTGTTGAGTCGTGCCGCGACGTTAAATCAGGCGCTGGATGGGAGGCAACCCATTGCATTGTTGTAACCGTCGTGCCGTGACATTAAATCAGGTGCTTCATGGGAGGCAACCCACGATAGTAGAATTTCTAACATGTTGTATATATGAAGGTTAGTGCGGAGGATGTTGCATCACGAGCCTGGACATATCATGGGTCAGGTAGGCATTAAAAGAGGTAAAAATAGTGCCTAAGGGGCAAAACAATGAATAGAACCCCAACAATAGGCCATCAGTAATGGGTCCACTGCGGTCGCGGCGTAACCGCGGTAGGACTGCGGTCGTGACCCCTCTCTGAAGTTATCCCACCGCGGTCACAGCGCATCCTCGGCAGGACCGCGGTGGACCCGAACGGGCCCAGGTATGAAAGCGCAGAATTTTTTCTTTTCTTTTCTTTTTCTCCCTTTCATTAATCTAACCTAAAACTAAACCTCCCCAACCCAAAACATCTGTCTCCCTTCTCTCTATTCTCTCTATCTTCTCTCATCCTCTTCCCCACTCTTCTCCTTCCTTCTTCTTCCCCAACTCTTCTCCCCCATTTTTTCCTTCTTCTTCTTCTTCCCAACAACTTACTTTCTTCTTTCTTATTCTTCCCATAACCCAAACCCCCTATTACCCCTTCTTCTTACCCCTTCTCCATCCAAACCCTAACCACCCACACACCCACCCCCAAAAATGCCCCATCCCCCAATTTTTTTTCCTTTTCTTTTCTTTTTCAAGACTCCGCGGTAATCCTCAAGTAAGTTGTTCTACTTTTCCTTATGTTGTATGTATTTTGTATTATGTAGTGATTATTGTAGATAATTCTTGATTTTGGTTGCAATGGGGTTTTAGACTCTAAGTTTGGTATTGTCGCTGGTGTTTGGGGTTGATTTGTATAGGTATGGGGTGTATCTTTAGTTGATAATTTGTGTGTATGGGGTGGGCGGTGGTAGCATTTAACTATATGAATTGATGGAAGCTTGTGGTGGGGTTTTATAGGGCGAAATTGTATCGTTGATGAGTGGTGTGGGGACAATAGTGGATGTTGTCCACTTTGGGTAATTGTTTGGTGCCAGCAGGTAGAGAAGTCTGAGTATCCATCCGAATGGCACATGTTTGGCTGGTCTTGATTGTTCTAATGAAATGATTGCAGGTACGAAGGCCCGTAAGAAGCGAAGAAACTCGGAAAGAACTTCCGACGTGCCCACTTATGATGCCACCCGGTTCACGTCCGAAGAGGTCCAGGACAGGTTTCATGTGAAAGCCACTAAAAGCTTTGTCCCGGAGATTGGTATTGACAGGGCCGCTCTCTGTGTTGAAAAGCCGCATATGTACGAGGAAATCCGCTGGAGAGGGATGGAGTACTTGTTCGATGAACCTGACACGACAAACCCAATGATAGTCTGGGAGTTCTACGCGAACTGCCCGGAAAATATGTGTCAATCTGTGGTTGTGAGGGGCCAAGTAGTAGATGCCTCAATCCAAAAAATTCGCCAGGTCCTGCAGCTACCGCCGTTCACTGGTGACAATGATTATTACCACAATTCTCCAGGGGTCAATTGGGACACTCTGATTGAGTCCATATGCTTAGGGGGATGGCCAGTTTGGATTCAGGAAAACATGACCTGCATTCCAAGTCATTTACATGGGAAGCTAAGTGCTGGTTCACCATGATTTGCAGCAGATTGGTGCCCACGGTCAACACAACAGATGTGAACAGCTTGTGGGCTCTACTGGTTTGGTGCTTCGTGACCAGAAAGGACGTTGATGTTGCTAAAATCATTGGAGATGAAATGATATTCCGGTCACCTTTGATGACTACGGGTTTTTACTTCCCCTCACTTGTGACGCGGTTATGTATGCTGGTTGATGTTCCAGGCAATCCTACGGAAGGCACTTTACCCCCAAAAACAGCTTTCAGAGCGTCAAAGATCAAAGTGGGCAAAGATGCACCTACACATATTGACCTGGATGACGATGATGATGCCCCAGCACCCATGGCACCACCCAGGAGGTCTTATGATACAGCTGGATCCTCACGGCAACCCCGAACTAGGTCGGAGTTCTCTATATCATACTCCATCCGACCCTTGTTTCCTTCTGTGGAGGTAGACGTGGCCTAACTTTGCTCCTCGGTAGATAGCCTGCATGTTCGTTTAGATGCCATGTCTAGATGGCAGGCCAGGTTTGAGAGCCGGGTGATGGCTTGGTTCCGTGCTTTAGGGAGGGCCTGTCATGTGGATCCTGACACCGTCTCTGACTCCGAATGATGACTAGGGAAGTTCTCTTACCCTTCTGCTCTTTAATTGTTTTATGAAATGAGGACATGCCATAGTCTTTGTGTGTGGGGTGGGAGACTTGAGTATGTATATATATGATTTGTGTATATATATATTGTTGTTGTATATGTATCTTAGATGTCACCGACTTGGCCCAACGACGGACACTTGTCAACGGGTTTCTTGAGGGTTAAGGTCGGATATAAAAAAACTAGAAAAGTTAGGAGACTCTTACTGATGACGGACCACCTAGACAGTATTCTTGAGGGAAGTAGTCTAATCAAAAAGCCAAAAATATTTTTTTATTTAATTTTCTTTTTAGGTAGTGTAGTAATTCCTCCTTGGTTTTTCTTTTGACCGCGGTTCTTTTCCAAGGGTTTTTGCTTGAACCGGGTTAGGTAGATTTTTCTTTAATAGATTTTAGGACCCTTAAGACTCTTGTGGGCTAAGAGTTTTGGGCAAGAATACATCCCGTGGTGTTCATACCTGCAAATACTTAAAACAAACTTGAGGGCGTGACGTCTAAGCTCACGTGTAGACTCTTAATCTTATGCCTTAATTTTGCACACCTTGTCTTATGTGAATGCTCTCGTGAATGTATTGACAAACTAATTCGGAATGAGTTACATGCCAAATGTGTGTGAGGTTATACACATAATCTGTGCTTGCATGCGATACCTAGAACTTGCCCTGTATGTGTGCAAAGCGAAATAGTAGTTGTTTGGTCTTAGAGATGATTTAGCCATTTCTTTGTGTAGCCTATATATTCATGAATCCACCTGTACATATTACCATAGTTAACCCCTTTGAGCCTATAATCCTTTTTCTTTGGCAACCACATTACAAGCCTTACCCATTTGTTTGAATTAACCATCTATTTGAACCTTTTCACCTCTCATGAGCACTTGAGTTGTTATGAACCTTGTAAAAGATAAAGTGTGGGGTGGTCGGGTTGGCCTTTGAGTGGAACTGGTTGAATAAGGAGAAAGGTGCATTGTTTTGAAAAAGGAAGAGCCACTTGAATTGAAAAAAAAATAAAAAAAAAAATAAGCATAAAAACTCCTAGATAAATGGTGGCTCTTGATGCAAGTGTGCTTAAAGAAGAATGGAGTAGTTACATTGATGTGAAGGTGGAATTTTGAGGTGACATAAGGATGAGGTTTAATTGAGAAAATGTATGTATTAAAGTGCTTAGGGTGGTGTAGTCACTCTTATATCTAAATGTATCCTACCCGTCCTGTAGCCTACATTACAACCAAATGAAGCCCTATTGATCTTAGACTGAACAATTCGATTAGTAGAGTATTACACTAAGGGCAAACTTATGATGTATATGTGTGGCATATAAATGTTCTTTGCTAAGAGTGAGTGAATTCGTTTATTCTACAGTTCCTTGTTGTTTGATTTGATGTGTGTGGAACTTCTCTAAAAATGTGATGTGAGGGCATTTAACTCAAGAAGAAAAAGCAAGTCTTCACTTCTGTTAGAGTGCATAGGGTAAGCATGAGTGTGGCATGGCATTAGAGTCTTCATCTGAGGTGTGGATGTTGCACTGCTTAGGTTGTTCTGTCATAATAGCAGGTGTGACATAAAAAGGGTAATGCATCTAATGAATAGGCCTAAAAGTGTGGTTCAACTTGCTCGAGGACGAGCAAAGATTTAAGTGTGGGTTGTTGATAATAGGTGAATTAGACTATAATTAGACCCTAAAAACCACATTTTTATATAGCTTTGTGGTAAAAAGTGATAACCAATTGCTCTGATTAGTGCTTTTCATGCTTTGCAGGCTATATCTAACGAAAGAAGTCGATGGAGCAAGTTTGGGATCAATTATGGAGAAAAGAAGGCCAATCAAACAATGCCCAAAAAATACACCAAGTGAAAAGTCAAAAGCAGTACTGAACTTGGCCTGCCGCGGTTAGACCGTAACTGCGGTAGGACCGCGGCAGAGCAGAGATACATATTCAGAGGACTATTTGGCAGCGGTCCTGGCGTAACCGCGGTAGGACCACGGCAGAACGCGAAAAAGCCAGGGACGAAAGTGTCAAGTCGGGAAAACTTGGTGTAAAACCGTTATAAAAAGTAGGAATTCAGCCATATTAGGTCAGATTTGTTTTGGAGAGTTCTTGGGAAAGAAACACAAGTGTGAGAGATCACCCAAAAATATCATAGTTCTTTATTTCTTCTTCTTCTTGCAATTTTCCATGATGAATATTTTCATAGATTATCTTTACGTTATTATGAGTAGCTAAAATCCATTATTCTGGGGTCATGGGTAAAACATGAAAGTTTTTGTTTGACGTTTAATTCGACGAAATTGGTTTGTCAAATTGGATTGTTTATTTAATTCTGCTTTTAATTATTTTGCTGAGTAGCTAACAGTAAAATACTATCTACGAATCTAGAGTTGAACTCAAAAGTGAGTATTCTAGATTGCATATAGAATTAAATAGAGTAGGTTCTTGAACCCGGGCCTCGGGGAACGGATTCGCAATTGGGATAGACATATACCCAATTACCCTGCTTGGTTGGGATACAGGAATTGTAAAGGCGTTCTTGTTAATCTTAATTTCATAGACATATAGGCATTGAGTTAGCTTGAATAGGCGAGTAAGAACTCGACAGATTCTTATGAGTAATATAAACCCTGTCAATCAACAATCCAGATAAATCAATTAGTCGTTTTAAGCCAATAACACAACATGATTGTTAACTAGCCCATGACCGTGGAATATCTTCTCTTATTATTTGTTAATTGAACTTGCTATTCGTTTGGTTAATTGCTCTAATTAGATTATTTCTTGATAGTAGGTAGTACAATAATTACATCTCGATTTTGTGAAAAACATCTTGGACAGATAAAGTAATTGAGTTTGAATCAGTCAACAGTTAATCATAAGTCTTCGTGGGAATGATACTCTACTCACTACTCTATTACTTGACGATCACGTGCACTTGCGTGAGTGTTTTGGTCGCAATAGAAAAGCAGTACTGCGAACATCGGGCAGCTACCTTGCTAAACTCTGATGACTCTGCCTCTAAGCAAACCCGCTACCGGGTTTAGAAATACCTGAATCTGCACACAAGGTGCAGGGAGTAAAGTGAGTACTTCTAACTCAATGAGTAATAAAAATAAATGAAGACTGAGTAATATAAATCCATGTAAGGCACAACATTAAGCTACAAGAGGCATAACAATCGGTAATTACAATTAAACCGTGAAATCTCGTAAATATCTTCCAAATAGTTAAACAATATGCAGGAAAACAACAGAAGAGTAAACATATAATAACTGCCCCTGGGGCACAGTAACAGCAGAATCAGCCCCTCGAGCAAATGTCACAGAACAATACCAGCCCCTCGGGCTATATCTCATATCACAATGGGTACCCAGCGTCACTGGGTATGTACAGACTCCGGGAGGGGCCCCTTACGGTCCAATCGCAATATCAAGCCATCCCGTGGCATCATAAACAGGCTCTCGGCCTCATGTCAAGAACAAGCCACCTTGTGGCGTATAATCTCTGGCCCTCAGCCTCATTATTGTAATCAGTACATCACTGCTACGGCGTGCAGCCCGACCCAAATGTATCCTCACAACACAGGCCCTCGGCCTTACTTAGTCAGAATCTCATAAGCCCCTCGGGCCATAGTAAAATATGAAGCTCAGCTCAAATACCTTTGAAAATATCATTTAATGTGTTTAAAACAGAATAATACAACTGAGTTTTTAAAATAGAAAAATATAGTATGACTGAGCACCAGTATGAAATCAATCAGTGAGAAAAATATTATTTAAAAATTCCCTAAGGGTTCAAACAGCTGGCATGAAGCCCACATATGGAATTAGCCCAAAATATAATCATATCAAAAAATTAGATATTAAATACGCAGTAAAATAATCATTCGGGATGGACTAAGTCACAATCCCCAGCGGTGCTCTACCCCACGCTCGTCATCTAGCGTGTAAGTCACTCAACATAGCCGTACGCTGTGAAATTCGGGGTTTCATACCCTCAGGACAGCATTTAAAATTATTACTCACCTCAATCCGGCCCGAAATCTAGCTTGCAATGCCTTTTCCCTTCGAAACAACTTCCGAGTGCTCCAAATCTACCAAGTTCGGATTTTTATCATTAAATTATGCTAAACGAATGAATTCCAATTGAAAAATATCGATTTTAAGCACAAAATTCGAAATCGATCAAAACCCGACCCTCGAGCCCGCATCCCGGAACTGGAAAAATTTTATACCAGAATGTTCTTCATTATCTCACTAGTCCATACATATATAGAACTCGAAAATCGGAGTTCGTTTGACCCCTCAAATCATCCCTGAAAGGTCTCATAATCTCAAGCCCTAACTCCACCTTTTTCTACTGATTTTCATGAATTTACACTAATATTTTCGTTCCTTAATCACAAATAATCAAGTTTTAGGGTCCAAAATCCTTACCTCAATGAAGAACAATAATTTTCTCTTTTCAAAATCGCCTCCAAGCTCTTTTCCCGTTCAAAAATGGTGTAAAAAGGGTTCAAAGTCGCGGAACACGTCTTTAAAACATTCTGCCCAGGTATATACTCTTTGCGATCGCGAAGCACAACTTTTCTCACCCCAAAATTTGTCTTTCGCAATCGCGAAGAACAAGTTGTCAGCTCTTCCGGATAGCCTCCAGTATAATGGTCATAACTTTTGCACACAACTCCAAATGACAAATTGTTTTATGTTCTAAAAACTAGACACCAAGGGATATAATTTCAAATGTTGTTCATTTCCTGACTCTTTATATATTGCGAGATATATGCTTCCAAAGTCAGCCATGTGCATTAGAGGTTTCTAAACCCTTCCCGGACAGCCTATAGTGTAAACACCATAACATTTTGTAAAAACCTTAAAATTCTAATCAATTAACATTTGAAAACTAGACACAAAGTGCTACAACTTTTATTTTTGGATTATCTCCAAATTTCTTATAGATTGTGAGATTTAAACTTTTAAAATTGGATCAGTGCAGCAGAATATTTACTCTATGCGATCGCGAAAATTCATCCGCGATCGCGAAGCACTGAAATTTTTGTCATATTTTACTCATCGAGATCGCGTCCGATTCCCCGCGATCGCGTAGAACACTGCTGTAGCCAAAAACCAGCAGCTAAAAAAAGCTTAGAAATGGTTCGGAACCACCCGAAACTCACCCGAGGCCCCCGGGACCTCAACCAAACATGTCAACCAATCCTAAAACATCATTCAAACTTGTTCTAGCCTTCGGAACGCTCAAAACAACATCAAAACATCGAATCACCCTCGGATTCAAGCTTAATAATTTCCAAAACTTCCGAATTCCAAATTCGATCAAAAAGTCTATCAAACCTCGTCCGAATGACCTGAAATTTTGCACACAGGTCAAAAATGACACAACGGACCTACTCCAATTTCCGGAATTCCATTCCGGCTCCTATATCAAAATCTCACCTATCAATCGGAAAACGCCAAAATTTCAATTTCGCCAATTCAAGCCTAAATCTACTCCGGACCTCCAAAACACATTTTGATCACGCTCCTAAGTCCCAAATCACCTAACGCAGATAACCAGATCATAAAAATTCCAATATGAGATCATATGCTAATAAGTCAAAACTTGGTCAAACCTTTCAAATTTTTAAGATTCAAACTGAGAACTATTCTTTCAAATTCATTCCGCTCATCCTGAAAATCAAAACCGACTATTTAAATAAGTCATAATACATCACACGGGGCTAGTCATGCCCAAGAACTGGCGAAGAAAGTGCAAAAGCTCAAAACGACCAGTCGGATCGTTACATTAACAGTTGTACAAAGAGTGGGGTAGTGTTAAGAAAAGGATAAATAAGAAAAAGACCCAACAGTTTTAGAAAAGGATAAATAAGAATAAGACTCAAAAAAATTGAAAATACTATTTATTCATGGAATATGATTAGTTTTGAAAAAATTTGATTTTTTTTTCAAGTTCGCAGAAACTAATTTAGGATAGTTTCTTGGCGAAAATTTTCTTCCTCTCACAAGACTTTAACTTTTTTTTAAATAAATACATGTCCAAATGCAATTTCAATTTTCAAAAATTAATTTTTAACACAACTTTAAAAATTCTTTTTACAAATTTCAACCAAATCTACAAACGCTAGCTAAGTATTGATTATTCCTACATGCCTTTTGATGGGGCATTTGCATCTATATCTGCTTTTTGGGTCACATTTTAAGTTGTACCCGCTTTGCAAAAGAAAATTGCAAGCGTACTTAGTTTTTCGCGTAACTTCAGCATGCGGGCCTGAAGCAGCAAAGGCAATCACGCAAACTTCAGCATTCTAGTAGACGGGCCTGAAGTAGCAAAAATTGATGAACCTGGCGAGCTAAAGTTTTTATTTATAATTACTGAACTTAAGCATTCTAGTACTGAAGTTTTATTTTCTATTTGCTGAAGTTTTTGTGGAAGCATTCAAATGTCGATAAATCTTCTCAATGTTAAGAAAGTAATCGAAGTTTGGGGACTATTATTAATCCATGTGAAATAATAGGGATGACACCAACCAGATTGTGATGAAGTGGTAAGTGTTCTTTAATTTATCCTAAACTTGAGAATAGAAGTTTTTGTTCAACACATAATACTCAACAGAAGTACTCTTCCTTCTTTCATTCTTAAATTTTATGTACAAGGAAATCTGTTCTCATCTAATAAAACGGATGAAGTACTATAAACTGATGTCTCACGAGTTCAATACCAAATAGATTCATAACAATCATATTAACAGTACATGGTCATGAATATATATATATATATATATATATATATATATATATAT
>MU782074.1:36581-60895 GCA_026770625.1 Nicotiana glauca
TTTATTTAAATTTTTAATAAACTACAAAATTTGAAAACTAATCAAATAAGTATTAAAGTAGAAAGGAATGTACGAAAATAGGGGAATAGAGATAATTTTATAATATTTATATTTTAAATAAATTTAAAACTAAAAGATAAATAGATAACACTCAAGAAAATTATCAATAGTTCTAAGTACTTGCTAATTCAATAATAAAAATAAAAATGATCAAAATTTTTATTTGATTACTATATGATGTGTATCCTTTAATTATGTATAGATAATAGATTGTGTAATATTTCTGCACACTATATTAAATAATAAAACACAACTAATATTTATTAAGTCAATATGATATATTAGATCATAATTTATAAGGTTAATATTTTGTCAAATTATCCGCGCATCGCGCGGGTTCTTATACTAGTTTATGTAACTTGAATCTTACTCCATTAGAAATAATTAAGAGAAATATAATTAAGGGGTAATAATGACGTTTCAATCACATAGAGGTACACATACATCTATATAAATTCATATGATTTCAGACCTATATTTCTCACACAAATTAGTCTACAGCAAATACAGTCACAAAATTCAAAAAAAAAAAAAGGAGAATAATGTCGTGGCAAGAATACGTCGATGACCAACTTATGGGCTCTGGCTACCTGTCCGCCGCCGCTATTACCGGCCACGACGGCGGCCTTCGGGCTAAAAGCTTCACTTTTCTTGAGGTCTTCCATTTTTTAATTTTTTCTATCCCCTTTATATGATTTTATGTATCATCATACTTAGTCACATGTAATCAAAGGCTGATTTGGTATTTAAGTTTTATAGGTTCAAACTCATTATGTTTTTAAGTTATGAATCTATATTTACTAATTTCTTACACCTTTAGTTAGCTATTATACTTTAATTTATACGCCACATAGAAAGTACTGAATTTAGATGAACCTGACGCTTTGAAACTGCATCTGCCCCTTATTATTATGTATTAGAATGAAATAAAGCCCGAATAGAAAAAATAGTTATCTATGCATGCAGTCTACTATATAATTGTTAACAACAGTGTTATGGTTCGTAAGATGTTTAACAGAAAGATAAACAAAAAGAGATGAAGCAGAATGTTAAATCCGATCCCACAAATTTATTGTGTCTCCTTAAGGAATTATAACCCTCCCACAGTTGCCAAGGATTATGGGTTACTTCCTCTCAGGATAGAAAGGGAAAACGTTTCTATGATAGTGGCAATACAAATCACAAAATTCCAACGAACTCAAAGATACGCTGCAAATCACACGACTTACTATTTTGTTTTGATGAAAACGATGAAGTAATTCAGTTAGGAAGAATGAGAGTTTTTGAGAGTGATATCTGAAAAAAAAATTGAGTACTGAAATGAGGCAAAGCCTCTGAAATTTATAGGCCAATGATTCTGCCTAAACAGGTGCGAACATACCTATTCAGGAATGGAGTTAGGGCATGTCTATTAATAGACACTACTGTTGGAAAGAAGAACGTTGAGTTCTTTGTCTGTTAACAGACACGGCTGTTGAACAGAACAACGTTAACTTCTTTTTAATTCAAAAAATAATAATAGGAGGAAACTGTCAATTAATTAAGATTAGGTCAAAAAATTAATCTTATCGATCATTTGACACAAATCCAAATCCAAATCCGAAGCCGAGCCGAGCGACGACGACGGCGCGAGGGGTTTCCGTTCTTCTCAACCTTTTGAGAGGTAGATAATGTGTTTCTCAATATAAACACATCTTGGATGGTTTCCCCATCCAATGTGGGACAATCCACTTTGCAAGACTTAATGAATTTGAATTTTTCATTTCCCTCCAAAAATTATTTCCTCCATTTCCCTTTCACTCCACTTAATTTAAAACAATGCATGTCTTTAAATTCCAACAATGTGAATGGGAAATGGCCTAAAAGAAGAAGATATATATAAAAACTGTGTGATTTGCAATTAAGAGTTAGCTGCATTTGGATAAGTAGATTTCCCTTTGAACTTTCCATAGAGAACTTATATCGGATATACTCGGTCAATCGGTAGATTTGATATCTTTGAACCGTCGAGCTTTGGTGTATACCTAGACAACATAGGTCACACAATTAACCCTTAAACGTCTTTGGTTCTCATTGTTGTGTTCGTTTCATCCATGAACACCTCCTGGTTTCATAAGTGTATAGAGAATTTGGCCTTACTAACTTCTCTTTGAAGCGGCTTACACTTCACACTTACATAGGTGATTTCTAAGATGTAACCCCGGAGATTACATTTTCTGATAATTCCTATATCAGAATTAGATAATCATTAAAAAGCTTTAACCGCTTTATCCTTGTTCCCTAACATTGTCCTTTCATGAGAATGGATCACAGAGTTTTATTTTGACAATATTCCACTGTCTTTCGTAACTTTGTTTGATCTTCTTGAACCTAGATCTTGGGATCTCCAGCCTTCTAGGTAGAGTTACCCCTATGATTGACTTTCTATCGGCCACAGACCCATTCCCTTCGTTGTGAACTCAACTGCCTCTCTAGTAAGGCCTTTTGTAAGCGGATCCAACACATTTTCCTTTGACTTTATGAAGTCAATTGAAATGATTCCTCTAGAGATCAGTTGTCTAACGGTTTTATGCCTTCGTCTTATATGACGACTCTTATCGTTATACGTAACATTCTTTGCCATTTCTATAGTTGATTGACTATCGCAATGAATGCAAATAGGTGTCAGTGGTTTGGGCCAAAACAGAATATCTTCCAAAAAGTTCCGAAGCCATTCAACTTCTTCACCAGCTTTGTCTAAAGTTATGAACTCAGCCTATATCGTTGAATGAGCTATACAAGTTTGTTTAGATAATTTCCAAGACACAACTCCTCTTCCAAGAGTGAAAATGTATCCACTTGTGGATTTTGAGTCATGTGAGCCGGTGATCCAATTTGCATCACAATATCCTTCAACTACCACTGGATATTTGTTGTATTGCAACACATAATCTTGAGTATATTCTAGATATCCCAAGACACGTTTCATTGCCATCCAATGAGTTTGATCTGGATTATGCATGTACCGACTCAACTTACTAATAGCACATGTTATATCGGGACGTGTGCAATTCATGATGTAGATTAAACATCCAAAAACCCGAGCATAATCCAGTTGAGACTTTCTCCCACCTTTGTTCTTCTTTAACGGAAGATTCACATCAATAGGAGTTTTTGAAACTCTAAAATTTAAGTGCTTGAATCTTTCAAGAACTGATTTGATATAATGAGATTGTGACAGTGCAAGACCTTGAGGAGTTCTATGGATCTTTATTCCCAAGATTACATCAGCAACTCCTAAGTCTTTCATATCAAATTTCCTTCTTAACATATGCTTTGTGGCGTTAATGTTAGTGATGTCATTACTCATTATCAACATATCGTCTACATATAGACAAACAATGACTATATAATTTGGATTGTCTTTGATGTAAACACATTTATCACACTTATTGATCTTAAAGCCATTTGACAATATTGTGTCATCAAATTTTGCATGCCATTGTTTAGGTGCTTGTTTTAGTCCATAAAGAGACTTAACAAGTTTACAAACTTTCTTTTCCTTTCCTGGAACTACAAACCCTTCAGGTTGTTCCATATATATTTCTTCTTCTAAATCTCCATTTAAGAAAGTTGTTTTCAGATCCATTTGATGTATTACAAGGTCATACACCGCGACTAAAGTAATTAACATCCGAATGGATGTAATTCTTGTTACCGGCGAGTATGTATCAAAGTAGTCAAAACCTTCCTTTTGTCTAAAGCCTTTGACTGCAAGTCTTGCCTTATATTTGTCAATAGTGCCATCTGCTTTCATCTTCCCTTTGAAAATCCATTTATAACCTAAAGGTTTATTTCCAGGAGGAAAATCAACTAACTCCCATGTATGGTTGTCCAAAATAGATTGTATCTCACTATTGACAGCTTCTTTCCAACATGGTGCTTCAGAAGAAGACATAGCCTCCTTAAACGTTTGAGGCTCATTTTCTAGTAGAAAGGTTAAGAAATCTAGACCAAATGATGTAGACTTGCTTTGACGTTTTCTACGTCTGGGATTCTCCTCATTATGCATCTCATCATTTGTTTCTTCCCATGGACGTTTATTCCTTGGAATAGATGTCTCACCTTCATTTTTATATGGAAATATATGCTCAAAAAATTCAGCATTATTTGATTACATACTGTATTCACTTGAATTTCTGGACTTTCTGATTTGTGAACCAGAAAACGATATGCTTTACTATTTGTTCATATCCTATAAATACACAATCCACAGTTTTGGGTCCTATTTTAACTCTTTTGGGTTTAGGAACTTGAACGTTTGCCAAGCACCCCCACACTTTGCAATATTTCAAGTTAGGACTTCTTGCTTTCCATTTTTCATATGGTATAGATTGCGTTTTGCTATAGGGAAGTCGATTAAGAATACTATTTGCTGTTAGAATAGCTTCCCCCCCACAAGTTCTGTGGTAACCCAGAAGTTATCAATAAAACATTCATCATCTCCTTAAGTGTTCTATTCTTTCTTTCTGCAATCCCGTTGGATTGTGGTGAGTAGGGTGCAGTTGTTTGGTGAATGATACCATACTCCAAACATATTTCTTCAAATGGTGATTCATACTCACCTCCCCTATCACTTCTTATCATTTTTATTTTACTATTTAATTGAGTCTCAACTTCATTCTTATATTGCTTAAATGCATCTATTGCCTCATCCTTACTATTTAACAAGTATACATAACAATATCTTGTACTATCGTCAGTAAAAGTTATGAAATATTTTTTCCCACCACGAGATGGTATTGACTTCATATCACAAATATCAGTGTAAATTAAGTCTAAAGGATTTGAATTCATTTCAACTGACTTAAAAGATGCTTTGCATACTTAGACTCCACACATATTTGACACTTTGTATTTTCACAATTAAACTTAGGCAATATTTCCAAATTGAGCATTTTTCGCAATGTCTTGAAGTTAACATGACCTAAACGAGAATGCCATAAAGAATTAGACACAAGCAAATAAGAAGAAGATTCAACTTTATTCATATCAATAGCTATTACATTCAGTTTGAAAAGGCCCTTATTTAGGAAGCCTTTTCCTACATACAATTCATTCTTAGTTATTACAATCTTGTCTGAAACAAAAATACACTTAAACCCATTTTTAAATAGAAGTGCAACATTAACTAAGTTCTTCCTAATTTCTGGAACATGGAGTACATTACTTAAACTAACTACTTTGCCAGACCTCATCTTCAAGCAAATCTTCCCATAGCCTTCAATCTTCGCAGTTGCGGAGTTGCCCATGAAGATGGTCTCGTCTGGACCTGCAGAATCATAAGAAGTAAATAACCCTTTGTTAGCACAAACATGTCGTGTAGCTCCTGAATCAATCCACCATTCCTTGGAGTTTTCTACCAAGTTACATTCAGAGAGCATAGCACACAAGTTTTCCACATTATTGTTCTTTTCAATAATGTTTTCTTATTGGGTTTTATTATCCTTCTTTGGAGCACGACATTCTGCAATCTTGTGCCCATATTTCCCATAATTGTGGCAGTTGCCTTTGAACTTCTTCTTAGGCGGATTCTGCTTTGGCCCAGACGGTTTCTTCCTTTTCTTGTTATTAGTTGGTGCCTCTTCAACAATGTTTGCTCCAACAATGGAAGAACTTGCACGAGACTTCTTTTCCGCTGCTTTGGTATCTTCTTCTATCCTTATGCGCACCACAAGATCTTCAAGTGTCATCTCCTGCACTTGCAACTCCTGAACTTGAGAGATAACAGACATGCTGTCCACCATTTTAAAATCTAGAAACTTGGCAGCAACAAACTTCTTAAAACCAGCATCTTCAGTTTTGTACTTCTTCTCAAGAGTACCACAACTTTTTCGAAGTTTTACAAACACTAAAAACATTGTACAAACTATCTTCTAAACCATTTAGAACATAATTTCTACAAAGGAAGTCAGAATGTTTCTAAGCCTCAGGTACCAGAAATTTCTCGTTGTTAGGAGTGCCTTCAACAACAATAGGTTCGTCTTCATTGATAAACCTTTGCAGATTGAGGGTTGCCAGATAGAAGAACATTTTCTGATGCCAACGTTTGAAATTAACCCCGGTAAATTTACCGAGTTTTTCAGCCTTCGCAATTGTTGGTGCAGGGACAAATTGGTGCAGCAGCCTGAGCAGAACCAATTTGTTCTGTCCCAGCATTAGCAGAAACAGCATCACTCGTTCCATTCACCATTTTTTCCTGGAAAAACAACAAAAACCAAAGTTAGCAATCTGGTGAAGATTTTAATCTTTAAACCGACTACTACAAAACAATTTTAAACAACACAATCGAAATTAGCAATCTGGTGAAGTTTTTAATCTTCAAACCGACTACTACAAATCAATTTTACTTGATGAAGTTTTTATTACTTAAAACTAAGCAAAATCACATCACTGTTACTAAAAACAGATTATAATTCCTTAAGCTTGTTAACAAGAGTTCTGGTTCGAAAGATGTTTAACAGAAAGATAAACGAAAAGAGATGAAGCAGAATGTTAAATCCGATCCCACAAATTTTTTGTGTCTCCTTAAGGAATTATAACCCTCCCACAATTGCCAAGGATTATGGATTACTTCCTACGAGGATAGAACAGAAAAACGTTTCTGTGATGGTGGCAATACAAATCACAGAATTCCAACGAACTCAAAGATACACTGCAAATCAAACTACTTACTATTTTGTTTTGATGAAAACGATGCAGTAATTCAGTTAGGAAGAAGGAGAGTTTTTGAGAGTGATGTCTAAAAAAAAATTGAGTACTGAATAAGGCAAAGCCTCTGAAATTTATACGCCAATGATTCTGCCTAAACATGTGCGAACATACCTATTCAGGAATGGAGTTAGGGCATGTCTATTAACAGACACATCTGTTGGAAAGAAGAACGTTGGGTTCTTTGTCTGTTAACAGACACAGATGTTGAACAGAACACCGTTAACTTCTTTTTAATTCAAAAAATAATAATAGGAGGAAACTGTCAATTAATTAATTAAGATTAGGTCCAAAAATTAATCTTATCGATCGACCAAATCCGAAGCCGAAGCTGAGCCGAGCGACGACGACGGCGTGAGGGGTTTCCCTTCTTCTCAACCTTTTGAAAGGTAGAGAATGTGTTTCTCAATATAAACACATATTGGATGGTTTCCCCATCCAATGTGGGACAATCCACTTTGCAAGACTTAATGAATTTGAATTATTCATTTCCCTCCAAAAATTATTTCCTCCATTTCCCTTTCACTCCACTTAATTTAAGACAATGCATGTCTTTAAATTCCAACAATAATAAAGTTGTTTTATGAATTTTTTTTATAATTTTTCATGCAAGCTTACTCCTTTGTGATATTCATACTGTTAATGTAGTTCACACAAGAGGAGATCAAGGCAATTATGGATGGTTTTACTGAACCCGGTTTACCTTATCAAAATGGCATTCCTCTTGGTGGCACAAAATACTTGGTCCTTGAAGCGACATCAGATAGCATTTATGGAAAGAAGGTACTATATATTTTATTTATATTTTAAGAATCTTGTTGAAATGAAATTGTAAAACTGCAGGGATGCAACTTTCGGACACCGGGTTCATCTGAACCCACACTTCCCATGTGCATGCAGTTTAATTTATGCATAAACTTCTACTAAAATTACAATAGATAGTAGATTTGAACCCACAATTATAAGAATATAATAAGTTAAGTGCAAAAAAAGTAAATATTGAACCCATACAACTAAAATCTTGTATCCGCTGTTTGAGAAAACAGAACGCTATTCAAAAGAGTAGTCCCAATTCCTCCGCGTGGAGTGTATACAGGTCAGGTTGCTAGCAGCCCCGGAGGATCAAATCCGTCTAGTGGGATAAGTTTGGTGTACGATCTTTCCTTTATTAGCAGACTGTGTTCCGATCCAGAATTAGTGTATTTAGATATAATAGTGTACTAGTATATTGTAGAGAGGGTTGCAAGATTAATGAATTTCTTACTCACTGCCTTAATTCCTTTGAAATGGTTGCAGAATTTCCTTTCAATGTGTTTGGATTCTTGTGTTTGTTGATGATTGACACTCAAGAGCGGGAGATATGATTTCTTTATGGATTCAACAGTTCTTTATTGTATTTTGCTTTTGCATAAATTTTATTTAATTACTTATTGTCAAGTAAGACTTTGGTTTATTTCAGTTGGTAAAAGTTTGTCTTATGTAATCAAATAATTTGGCTTATGTAATAAATACAACTCTTGGATTTATCTGTTTATATTTTTGTCTAGCGCTTAGCTTCTGTTTCCGTGGATATTTAGTTTTAAAAATCATACAAGTATCACTATCACGACCAAAAACTACGTGGTTGACATCCGGCACATTACCCAACCCAAATAAATTAACCATCGGACTTCTCCCACAAACTTCGGCTTCGCTTTGGAATATGTTCTTATACCGATATGTGGAGTTCCATAATATCGAATGCAATATTCGAATCAAATTCGATGGTCTCCACTAATAAATAGTAACTCCCAAAATTTTTTATATTCCACAAAAAATTCATAGCTTAATAGCTTCATAGTATCTATTTTATTAAATTATGACATTTCTAGTCAATTCATACCGTCGGAATAAAATCAAATGAAATCCTTTCTCTTACCTATCTAACATTGCTATTCCAATAGCTAAAGATTTTGAAAATGTTACACTTCTCATTTTGTAAAAACTCAAATATTATATTCCTTTATCAACAATACTAATTTTTAGTAAAAATTATAACGTTTGCCTCAAGTGTAACCTGCCAACAAGCTTTTGCAAAACAACATTATATTTTTATAAAACAACATGATACTCCATATGCAAAATAGTTCAAGACACATGGTGACACCCTTACCTGCTTGTCCACACAAGCGCGAACGTATATTTTTCAGCAACCTCGTGTAATAACTCAAAATATACATTTAAAGAAAATTTCTCAAGTAAAGTAAGTCTTAATCAACTTACCTTAAGTCTTAGCTCCAAAATAATACTGCGATACTCTAATTTGTTTGAAATTCTCAAAAAAGAAGTCAATAACCATATTTACGAGCTTACATAAATTGATAGCGTGCCACATCAATACCAAAAAAATCAACTACATTTGTATGTAGTACTTAGGTCCAACTTCACAACATTCACAAAAATCCTTATTTCACCATTTGAAAGTCAATCCTTGAGTTTTAAGTCAAATTCACCTGTTAAACACGCTATAGAACCTAGTCGCTCCGTTAGAAACTCAAAATGACATCTTTCAGGTAAACCCAACACTATCCAAGTTATCTATCAACAAACGTTTCAATTTTAAAACTAGTTTTCTAGGGTTTCACAAATCGATATTTAATTTAACGACCCGCCGGTCATTTTGAGATCTGGCGTGTCATTCACCAGTTTGAGGCCTTGAGTAGTTTCACTTTATGTTTTATAACTTGTACGTGTGAAGGGAATCGAATTTCGGGAAGTTCAGAGTTGATTCAGATGGAAAATTCTAATTTCTGAAGCTTTAAGTTGGAAGAATTGACTAAGGTCTGACTTTCAAGTAAACGACCTCAGAATCGAGATCAGAAGGTCCAATAGATTCGTATAATAATTTCGGACATGGGCGTATATTTGGGTTGAGTATCAGGTGATTCGCACTTAATATGGAAAGTTGGCATTTTAAAGGTTTTAAAATTTCTTAAGTTTGATTTGAAGTGGACATTGGTGTTATCGATGTCCGTTTGAGGTTCAAAACCTTGGAATAGGTTCGTATCATGATTTGTAACTTGTGCCTAAAGTTTGATGTCATTTCGGAATATTTAAGTTTAAGTCGGACGTGTTCATCGAAATTTGAATGTTTTGAAGTTTAAAGAAATGTGTCGATCGTCGATCATAGTTTCAATATTGTTTGGTGTGATTTGATGCTTTGATTAGCTTCGTGTTATATTTTGGGGCTGGTTTGTGTAATTGGACAGGGTCGCGGGAGCCTCGGGTGTGTTTCGGAAATGTTTGGGTTGTGTCGCGCTCCTATTTGATATTTCGGCATCGTTTCTTAAGGAATATAGGAAACTATATTGAGAAAACAACCTTTGATTTGTGATTGGATTGAACCAATAGATTAATATCATAATTACGGAGCCATAGCAACAAGAATCATCGAATTTTATGTCGTATGAAAGAGTTATGCCCATTTTCGTGTCGGGCAAAATTATTAGTTTCTGGTGTGAGGCTTTGTTCTTCGCAAATGTGAGAGAGGTTCCGTAAATGAGAAGAAGGATTTCTGGGTTGTGCGGTCAACATAAAAAAATGCTCTTCGCGAACACAAAGGTCGCTCACGAAGGCGATGAAGAAAAATCATCTGGATAGTGTTTTAAATCGAGAATTTTAGTATTTTGGGTATATCTTGAGTTCTAAAACTCCGTTTGAGGTGATTTTTGCAGAGTTTTTCTCATCTCAATAAGGGGATAAATATCTTACCTTTATTTTGATGTTTCCCCGTGATTATTTCTGTTGGTTATTATTTTTATCCATATCTGGATTGTAGAAATTGAGATTTTGAGCCCCAAAATTGACAACTAGTAAATCCTTGATTTGAGGGTCGATTCATGGATGAAATTGGATGATTTGTTTTTTATATAGACCATATGCATTATGGGTAATATTTATTTTTAAAAGTTTTCAAAATCGGGACATGTGGGCTTGAGGGTTGACTTTATTGGCTTTTTGAGCGGATTTGGGGATTGTTATAAATTAATTTATTATGAGTATTAGAATATATTTTTATTAGTTTGCATATTGTTTAACTAGTTTTGGAGCGACGGGCATCAGTTTGAGGTGTTAGAGTGCCGTTGGAGCCGATTATGGAACTTCGGAGCGGGGTAAGTCTCTTGTCTAACCTAGTGAGGAGGAAACTACCCGCTAGGTGATATAATTATTATGTACTACTAGTTGTGGGTGCAACGTACGTACGAGGTGACGGGATTCTGTACGTGGCTAAAGCATATTTATGTCTTAGGAATTTACCATGTAATATTTGAAATGTTTGAACTCATTCTGTTGGCTAAACTAATTATAATTATAGTTGAACTTGATTTAGAAATATATACATATATATTAGGCCGAGCCTTATTACCTTGAGTTATTGGCAAGTTATTTGAGTACGGTAAAGGTTACACACACCTTGTGTTCATATACTGTATCTTAAGCTCGTGTCTTGTAATTCGATAATTTTATTCCTTTCTTGTGGAGTGGGCTGAACGCCTCAGCAAGTTTATGTACCACACTCTCATGGGAGCAGACCGTTCTCCTCGGCAGTATAATAGATGTATCTATGATTCATATCGCTCGATCCCCGGCAGTGTACACATTGTGATGGGATCGGGACAATCGCCTTGCCAGTATCATATTCCTTCTGAGATCTGACCATACGAACTCGATATAATCATGCATTATTTCTCTTGCAGTCCGAATATTCACGATATTTTTCCTTCTACTGATGGCTTACATTTTATATGGTATTTCTTATTCATTTGATATTGGCACTGGATATTTTCTGAGCTGTTGAGTTAGATACGAGATGAGAAATTGACATCGTTTAAAGAAATTTTGGAAGATTGTGTTAGTTACAAATTTACCTCAATACTACTGTTATGCTTCTTTTCTGTTTATAT
Source organism: Nicotiana glauca (assembly GCA_026770625.1). NCBI lineage: Eukaryota > Viridiplantae > Streptophyta > Magnoliopsida > Solanales > Solanaceae > Nicotiana > Nicotiana glauca. The sequence goes on from MU782074.1 coordinate 48,335, forward strand.
TTTTTCGTACTGATTTATTGGACCACTAGTAAGTGTCGATGTCGACCCCTCGTCACTACTTCTCCGGGGTTAGGCTAGATACTTACTGGGTACACGTTGATTTACGTACTCATGTAGCACTTTTGCACTAAATGTATAGGATCTGACATGTTCATTTGGTGATCATCTTAACGCGTAGACGCAGCTGTTGATTAGAATTTATGTGAGCTGCACTCCAGGCTATGCATCGCACGCCACAGAGTCTCCATCATACTATTTATTTTATCATGTCTAATTTACATTCTATATAGATGTTGTATTATTATTGTACTCCTTAGTAAATGCCCATGCACTTGTGACATTGGGTTTTGGGGATTCCTACTGGATGTTCATTAATGTAGTTCACGTAATTATTATCATTTCACCTTGTAACTTATATTTTATATGGAAATTAGAAAATAAAATCATGGATTTTCTACGAGTACCAGATTTTACTCTACTTATTTAATTAGATTCATGATTTTGAAAGTAAAAAAATGAGTAACTAAGTTGATTAATCATTGTTGGCTTGCCTGATGGTAGCGATAGATAACGACTCGGCCGTTCGTTTTATGAGTTATAGCCCCACTTCCCCCATTTTCACTTCTTTATGTGTTGTTTTGCTGTATTTAATCGTATCGTGTTGGTTGTTTTGTGCTCGGGGTGGTCTTGGAGTGGAATGAGGCACTTAGTCTCTTATTTAGAAGCTTAAGTTGGAAAAGTCAACCGGATATTAACTTATGTGTAGAAGATCTCAGATGAAAATTCCGATGGTTGGATAGCTTCGTTAGGTGACTTTGGACTTAGGAGCATCTTCGAAATGTAATTTAGAGGTCCGTGATAGATTTAGGCTTAAATTGGCGAAATTGAAATCTTGGCATTTTTCGGTCGGGATGTGAAAATCTTGATATCGGGGTCGGAATGAAATTCCAGAAATTGCACTAGGTCCGTTGTGTCATTTGTGATGTGTGTGCAAAAAAGTTCAGGCATTCAGGTGAGGTTTGATAGGTTTCAGCATCGTTTGTGAAATTCTGAAGTTTGGAAATCTTTAGGTTTGTATCTGAGGGTGATTTGGTGTTTTGATGTTGTTTTGAGTGTTCCGAAGGTTTGAATAAGTTTGAATGGTGATATGTGACTTGTTGGCATGTTTGGTTGAGGTCATGAGGGCCTCGGGATGAAATTGGGTAGTTGACGGAAAGATTGGCATTGAGTTGATGCTGCTGAAATTGCAGCTTCTGTCCTTTCCACACCTGCGGATTGGGGACCGCAGGTGCGAGCTCGAAGATGCGATATGGAGATTGCAGATGCGTAATTTGGCTGTCAGGAGAAGAACTGTAGATGCGGTGTGTTGGACGCATCTGCGGCACCGCAAGTGCGGTGCCTGGGGCGCAAATGCAGTCCTGGGCGTTTAAGTGGAAACCGCACATGCGGTTGGTTGGACTGGAGAAGCGGTTGCTTAGGTGCAAGATTAGGACCGCAAATGCGGAAGTTTTGGGCAGAAAGTATATAAGATCTCCTTCGCGAATTTTAGTTCATCTTCCACCATTTTTGGACGAGTTTGGAGCTTAGACTGTGATTTCAAGAAGGAATCAAGGGGTATCATTGAGGTAAGCCACTTGGGATTTATATTTTGTGTTTGTGATAATTTTTCCACTGTTTAATCATAGAAATTAGTGGGAAATTGGAGAGAAGTGAAAAGGTTAGGGATTGAGTTTTTGAGAGTATTGGTTGAGGGTTTGAGGGACCATTTGAGGTCCAATTTCGATGATTTTTGTATGTATAGACTCGGAGTGAAAGGAATTTCTAGTTTTGCAATTTTTGTTGGATTCTGAGACGTGGGTCCGGGGGCCGGGTTGAAGTCCAATTCGGGATTTTTGGTTTAATTTGATAATTTTTGTTTGGAATTCATTCCTTTAGCGTATATTGATGATAATAAATTATTTTTGGTTAGATTCGAAGCATTTGGAGGCAGAGATGAGAGGCAAGGGCATCACGGGTTAGAGTTTTGTCCTGTTTGAGGTAAGTAATGGTTGTATATCTTGTCCTGAGTGTATGAAACCCTGGATTTTACATCGTTTTACTATTTTTGAGGTGACGTGCATGCTAGATGATGAGCGTGAGGGCGTACATCATTTGGGATTGTGACTTGGTGCGTCCCGTAGCAACTATTAAGTTGTGTATTTGACTGAAAACTATTTGATACTTATATGTTTTGGAAAGTACTACTATAATTTTGGGTTGAATGCCATATTTGGGCCTCGTGCCAAGCCGTATGGACCCTTATGGGCTTTTTAATACTATTCCTCACTGTTTTGATTTAATATTTGTACTAGTCATGCTATGTTTTACTGATTTCATTACTCGGTCTTATTTACTCCATTTTGATGCATAAAATGATATTTTGGGCTTAGCACCCTGTTTAATGTTAGCCCGAGTGGCTTGAGAGGTTTCTGACTAAGTGAGGTCGAGGGCCTGTTGTGTGGGTATTGTGGGATCGGGCTGTAGGCCGCAATATTTTGTTACTGATTTGTGATTTGAGAGGCTGAGGGCCTGATTTGTTATGCCACGAGATAGCTTGTTATAGCGTTTGGGTTGTAGGAGCCTTTCCGAAGTCTGTACACCCTAGTGACCGCGGGTACCCAGAGTGAGGTTGCCCGAGGGGCTGTTCATGATTCATGTTGTGCCTGAGGGTCTGATTACAATTGATTGTGAGGTTGCCCGAAGGGCTAATTTTGAGAGATGTTATGCTCGGGGGGCGGTTTATGGTACATGTTTTGCCCGAGGGGCTATTTATGACTTTCATAACTTTTACTTTAAACTCTATTGAACCTCTGCTGAAACTATTGGAAAAACATCTTCAAATGATTTTTACTGAAATTGGATTTTAATCAGATGATTTGATTTATAGACTGTTTAAAATCATATTGTACTTATTGTGATTTTACGACGTGGATGTATGCATTTTTTTACTGCTCGGTCTTTATTTACTTTTATTACTTACTGAGTTGGCCTACTCGCATTACTCCCTGCACCTTGTGTTTAGATCCGGGAATTGCGGGTCATGATAGCGAGCGCTGATATTTCAACCATCGCGGATATGAAGAGTCGGCAAGGTAGCTGCATGGCGATCGCAACCTTGCTCTTCTCAGTCTTATCTTTCTTAGGCTATATTAGTGTTTTCCGGACTGTGATAGTCTTAGTTGTATTCAAACAATTCTTAGTGGATACTCGTGACTTGTGACATCCCGATGTTACGCCTTTGTTCTTTTCGCACTTGTTATTTAGACTTATGCTGTAAAGTTTTATTAATTAATAGTTTAAAACATCCTTATTATGAAATATCATTTTATTTTGGGATTGTGTCGACTGGCCTAGTTCATGATAGGTGCCATCACGATGGGGTTGGTTTTGGGGTCGTGACAAGTTGGTATCAGAGCCTAGGTTACATAGGTCTCACGGGTAATAAGCGGGTTTAGTAGAGTCTTGCGGATCGGTATGGAGACGTATGTACTTATCTTCGAGAGGCTGCAAAACCTTTAGGAAAAACTTCACCTTCTTGAATTCCTGTCGTGAGAATCTGTTGATTCTGGTAACTAAACTTTTGTTATTCTATTCTCTCATAGATGGTGAAGACACGTGCTACCAGTCAGGATGGACGACTACCAGTACCATCAGTTGGGGCCACTAGAGGCCGAGGTCGCGGTCGAGGCCGGCAGGGGCAAGGGTGTAGCCCGCACAGCAGCTAGGGAAGCACCTGCATATCCACCAGCCACCCCAGTTCATGATCAGGTTCCAGTTGTGGGCGCTCCAGCAGGACCAGCTCAGGCACCGGCTGTGCCTATTTTTATTTCAGGACTTGAAGAGGCCCTAGCCTAGATTCTATCAGTGTGCACTAACCTGGCTCAAGCAGTCTCAGTTACTAGGCTGCAGCTACTTCTCAGGCCGGGGGAGGCACTCAGACTCCCACCGCTCGCACACCTGAGTAGCTTGTACAGGGACATCAGACACCGGGGGCACCTCTAGCCTAGCCGATTACAGCTTCTCAGGACTATGCAGCTCCTGTTATGCCAGAGGACGAGTAACGCAGATTGGAGAGGTTTGGAAGACTCCAGCCTCCGTCATTTAGTGGTGCTGAAGTGAGGATGCACATGGCTTCTTGGATAAGTGTGAGAGGATGCTTCAGAACGCGGGTATTATGGAGACCAGTGGGGTCTCATTCATTACTTTCCAGTTCTCCGGGGCTGCACTTAGTTGTAGAGGTGTTCAAAACCGATCCGAAATCAAAAACCGAATCGAACCGAAGCTTAATGGCTTACTATAACGCCTTAACGGCTTAACGGACGGGGAACTGATTGAATTTTTTATATTAACGGCTTATCAGTTTGGGGGCGGATTATTCAATTTTCTTAACGGATAATCCATTAACCCGTTAAGAATATATATATATATATATATATATATATATATATATATATATATATATATATATATAATTTATTTTTATTTATATATATTAAATATAAAAAAAACCCTTGAACTTGAATAATAAAAAACAAACCCGTCTCTGTTCTGTCTCTATAGTCTATAGTCTATCTATTCTCTAAAACTAAAACTAACGCATTCCTAATTCCTAAATAATTAAAAGACAAAATCATAGTTGAAATGTGAATTAGAACAAAAAGGACAGAAAGCAGTAGAAATTAGTATAAGATAAGTAGGCCTTCCTTGTTTGACATAGACAAAAAAGAGGAAGACGTAACTGTAATGATAGCTCCAAGTAACTCACCAGTAGAAAGAACTCATCCCAAGAATACAATTTTAAATCAAAAGTTCCAACCATGTCTTTCTGTTTCTGTGTGACCTTACCAAAGCTTACAAGAGCTACAAAAGGAGTTTCAATCTTTTAGAAGTAAGTTTCTTTGAAGTGAACCAAAAGATGAAAACTGCTAGATAAACATTTGAGATTTGAATGACTTCAGTACGGCAGTACCTAGTTAAAGATAATTTCAATTTGTGAATATGTATGCTAGGCCGATAAACCGCCCGATAAGAGCTAAACCGATACCAATCCGCCCGATATCTTATCGGGTGGCTAACGGATTAATATATTTAAAAGCCGATAACCGTTAAGCCAAACCGTTAAGAGTAAATAACCGCTCAATCCGTCCGATAAGCAGCCCTACTTAGTTGATGGAGGCTTACGAGAGGCATAGTCCGGTTGGCGCAGTGACCCTTTCTTGGTAGCAATTCTCCATTCTCTTTCTAGAGAAACTTGTACCTGAGTCTTGCTGAGAGGAGCTGCATAAGCAGTTTGAGCAACTTCATCAGGGTGATAGGTCTGTTACACAGTATGAGGTGCGGTTCTCCGAGTTGGAATGTCATGCATTCCGGTTGGTTCCCACAGACCGAGAAAGGATCAGGAGGTTTAAAGATGGCCTTGGTTTTCAGCTTTGGTTGCTTATAACCAGAGAGAGAGTATCTGGTGCCACTTTTGATGAGGTTATTTACATTGCTCAACATATTGAGATGGTTCATGGTCAGGAGAGGGTTGAGATGGAGGCCAAGAGGTCGCGTGTTCAGGGTGGATTCAGTGGTGCTCCTCATGGGGGTCAGCTTCAGCACGGCAAAGGCCATCCAATCAGGTATGGTCAGTTAGCTCGCCCAGTTCATCGTGGGGCATCATCGGGCTATGGTTTTCACAGTTTTCATCAGCGCCATTCATCACTTAGTGCCCTTCCAGCCCAGAGTTCATCCCGTGCTCCATCAGTTCAAGGCTCTTCCATGCCAGGTTCTTCTGCTAGTCATCCCGGTGCTAGGGGTTCCCTTCAGTCCCCGTTTTCAGCATTAGGGGGCTATTACGAGTGTGAAGAGTTAGGGCATATGTGGAGGAACTGTCCTCATCGTCATGGGGGTCTGCCTCAGCGGAGAAGTCAGCCATCGACTCGGCGAACACGAAGTGGTCGATTTTCTATAGGATAACATAATTTGTCGGGTTGGAATACCGAAGGAAATAGACTGCGACAACGGGCCACAATTTATAGGTGCAAAGGTCACAAAATTACTTGAAGACTTTAAAATATAAAAAAATCATCTTTGCATACCATTCAATCGCAAATGGCCAAGCAGAATCAACAAATAAGGTGATTATTCAAACCTTAAAAAGAGATTGGAAGCAACCAAAGACAAATAGCCCAAAGAATTGCCGGGAATCTTACGGGTATACTGGACAACGACCAAGTCAAGCACGGGAGAGATACCTTTTGCTCCCATTTACGGAGCAGAAGTCTTGATCCCGGTGAAAGTAGGAGAACCGACCTTGATGTACTTTCGGGCAAACGAACAACGAAGCATTGCTAGTCAAACTGGAGCTACTTGACGACCATAGGAACATGGCACACATAAGGATGGTGGCCCAGAAACAAAGAATGAAATGATATTATAATCGAAGGGCCAATCTCCATTATTTCAAAGTAGGGGACTTGATTTTAAGAAAGATGACTCAAAACACCAAGAAGCTCAACGCAGGAAAGCTGGGTCCTACATGGGAAAGCCCCTACCAGGTTTCAGCTGTTACTGTAAAAGGATCATACGAACTAGAAAACCAATATGATCTCCAATTGCCGAGCAACTGGAAGGCGACGAGCTTACACTAAAAGTGTGTGATGCCCTCATTTTTTCTTCGTCCATTTTTTGTCCCAATTGGATTTTTCTGGTAAGATTTTTAACGAGGCAGCAACGGAAAGCATACTATGAAGGAAACGACATAAGCAAAAATAAAAACTTTAAACGACAAGGCATGGAAATGAAAAACTATTGCGAGATGGTTAGATAGTCTTTGGCTTGATATCAAAGTTCCTAATGGTAAAAAAAGCTTGCTATTAGTCCAAAGGCTATTCGACCATTCACGGTTGCTCCTTCCTTACAAGTCACTGGGGAGTGGTTAGATAATCTTTGGCTCGGTAGAAAAGTTCCTAACGGTAAACAAAGCTTGATATCGGACCAAATACTATCCAACCATTCACTAGTGAAATCCTCAAAGGATCAAGACTTCTTGTGTTCTAATTCACATTCGAACACTAGGGGGGATTAATATGAGAATACAACAACCTAATTTCCATATAAACCAGATTACAAAATCCGGGAACAAATATGTCTCATTGGAAACGGAGATTGCACAGCTAGTCCCATAGAAACAAGTTGTATAAATTAGCCACAAGTAATCGCTATTTCCTTTTCAGCAAAATGAATGCTTATGTAATTTTGAAGATAGAAGGAATAAAATAAAGTCCTTTAATTTTTATCTTGTTTCTTGTCCAAACGAAGAATTACTTTATGATTTAAAAGTTAATCAAGTACTTCAAATGCTAGGGACGGAATGTACAGGGGACATCCTCTTGAAGAGCACCGTAAACATAAGAGGGCCCTCTCTTATGAAACACTTAAAGTAAAGGGTTGGTTCCCAAAGAGCTTATGCCCAGAACCCAAATGCTATCAGGGAAAGTTGCCCCTCAAGTCGTGCATAATTTGACGCAAAAAAGTAAAATTTGCGCAATGATTTAACAAAAAACACTTTTATATATCTAATGTACCAAGTAGGACAAATACAAAAATGCGAAAAGAAAACAACAAATGGAAAAGAAAGCAAAAAATTAATCTACAGCACTCCAGAACTTGGGGGAAGAGAAATGTCTGCGCCCCCAGGAGAAGTAGGCTGCACATCAGTTCGGGTTCTTGTCCTTCATTATTATCCTTTTCAATTTCCTCTTCGATTCTCGAGAACTCAAAACTAGAACCAAAAGAGTCAATTGCACCGGCCTGAGTAAGGAGGCCCCTTCGAGCGATTGACTTCAGATCTCGGGCCTTGGCGATTTCGAATCAATATCAATGATGCCAATTTTGGCCTCTTCCAAGATTTTCCTCCTCATGCTATACATAGAATGTATTTTCTGAAAAATGAGGAAATTCGCTCGGTGTTGGATTTCTGGTTTATGCCGATCAACCTCGGTCGAAAGGCCATTCCTCTTGGATCTCGCATCCCTAAAGCTGAAATCAAGGTCATGGGTAGTGGTTATATGAAACTTATTATGTTCCACGACCCTCTTATACTTATCCTCCATCCAGGCACGGTTCTCCTTAGCAGCAGCAGCCTCTTCAGGTTTGGAGTTCAAGGCTACCTCCAATTTATTCAATCTCTCAGTGGAGGCAGCCTCACGCTCAGCAGCAGCAAGTACAACATTTCGGACCTTAGACCATTTGTCCTTGGCTTCTTGAAACTTTACATTTAGGGCCATACACCTCCTGCTTGCTTTGCTGCAACTGAGCCTCTAGCTCACCGGCTTCAGCAACTAGTGCTTCCAGTACCGGGAGGCAAGCATCAACTTGGTCCCTCTCGGCCAACAGTTGATCCACTCAGGCTTAAGCTTTTCTTTATCGAGGATCAACTTATGAAGGCCCTCATAAGCAAGCAAGTTGGTCTAAGAATTAAAATCCCAAATCAGACACTTTGTCAAAGCAAATCAAGAAGAAACAAGCGATAAAAAGAATAAGAATGTTACCGTTGCTACACAGTGCATGACATTATTTAGTAAACACTCTCCCAAGAGAGAGTGTGCCTTCTTCTTATCTTTTTCTGAAGGTAGCGGCTTCAGGTAATTGGCAAATTTCATCGACTGAGACAGCAAATGGCACTTGGTAGATACCGAGAGGGAGACATTCCTCCCCCTGTAGGGATATACAGAAGGGGCAAATGATTGTGCCCCAAATTCCCATGGTCTAGGGACTGGGGAGGAAGGACATCCTCCTGTCGGGTGTCTGTGGCCGGCGTGAGTGATGTAGCAGTTGCTGGTAACGAAGGTATGGCCAGCGTGAAAGGAGATGAAGTTGATGGTGTTGTAGGTTGAGAAGCAGCTACGACGAAGGCACTGCTGGTTGTTGGTTGCTCACCAACCGAAGGCGGAAGAGGTCCGGTACTCAGCCTCATAGTATCGGGAGCATCAATCGGGACTGGAAAGGGAGAATTCGCATTCTCCACCACGTCAAACTCTCCCTAGAGCGATTGGGCATCATCCCTAGTTGGGATTATAAGCTCTTCATATTAGGCCTTCTATTGAGCTGATGAAGGTCGTTGTTTCCTTTGTAGGGAAGCCCCTTTATCACTAACTTCCCATCATCGTCAATCACCACGGTGACTGCGGCTGGCTCGGGCACGGTTTTCTTTACCTTTTTATTCTTTCCCTCAGCCGAGGAAGAACACCACCTTTTTGGTTGCTTGCTCTTTGGTCTAGGACTCCGATTTTAAAGGGTTGCACCAGAAGCGGATCTGATGGCACATGTTCGGGTGAAAGCCTCCTTCAGCAACCCCGCAGCCTCCGCGGGATTGGCCAAAACATCCTCATCTGGGATAGTACTAGAAGCATGCAGAAGACCTGATTTCAACTAAAAAAGAAGTTAACCAATTTTCTTATATACAAAAATGAGATGAGGAAAAAATCAGTTTCACGAGTTAACTTACCATGATTTTTGGCCTTTCACGCGTATTTGGGGGCTAGTTCTTCCACCAGCAAGTCTCAGGCCTGGTAATGGGCAAAATCTTTTGAACCCGCTGGTCCAAGCCTTCAACCCTTGGTGGTGTCCCCCTAGTTGCTGAAGTAATGAAAAGAGAAGGATCAGTTACAACATGAAAAAACTTTTTTTCATAGGAAAGACATACTTTGAACTTACGTGTACGAGTCTAGGTTTTAGGGAAAGATGGAGTTGTGACCGGGATGATATCCTTGGTGGAAACAACAACAAACCGCTCCATCCAGCCATAGTCGTTGTCGTCATCCATGATGGTGCAAAGCATGGTGCCCACATTTGCTAAAATTTATCAATTCCCCACGAAAGGATTATGGGGGAGTAAGGATTCATCATGTGCTCCAAGGTAACCTCCTCATTCGTCTCTTGACACATCAGCCGTAAATAGGCCACCATTCGCCATACAGAAGGGCCCACCTATGCCAAGAAATTTTGGTATTTGGGGTACAACTCCAAAATCACAGGGTGAATTCCCCCGCTCAAAGAAAACACGTCCATAGTAAATAGGTACGTAGAAACGTACATGAAACCCTTCTTAGAGGAGGTTACTTGCTCTACCAGTTCCGGAGCTATGATGTTCAGATTATGGAAATCACAATCCTCCTTAACAGCAGGAATGCTAGAAGGGCAGATGGAAGAAGGGTATATGCCAACAGCCCAAGTGCGAGAACTTATAGAAGGAAACTTCTCTTCGAAGTCCTTGGCTGTGTTGAGTCTTTTTGGAAATGATGGTGCTTACCGTAGGGGGTCAACATCAATGGTGATTTATTTGTCTTTGTTCTACTTCGGAACCCTACCGAAGAGAGAACTTGAGTTCTTGGAAAAGGAAGCCATAACAGTTATTTGAAAAAGAAGATTGAAGAAGAGTAAGAGCAGGAAAGAGTTGAATGCAAAGAAGTTGAGAGAGTTTGTGAAATTATGAAGTGTAAAAGAAGAAGAATGAGGCGTATAAATAAATAGGAGGCTAAAATCATGGCCATGATTACCTCAAGAACCAGCGAAAATATTGCTAAATCATGGAGTAACACGTATTTGGGGTATTAAATGTGGTGAGACGTGCATCTAAACAATCATCAGAAACTTTTCAGAAGGGTTCAAAAAACTTCCCGCCAAGAAAGGAATCTTCACCATTTTTCCGTTCACACAAAGATGTGCTACAGGAAAGAAGGGAGATTATCTGTATAGGGTAAAATCGGTTCATATTAAATATCCGAATGATAGAATGACACGTGGAAATGGAGACAGGCGAAAGACAAAATGAGTGAAAATCAAGACCGAGGACAACAACTTTGATTGGCACTGGGCAAACCCTGAAGGGAACATTTTTAACAAGGGCAAACGAATATTTGTCATCAGATGACACTCAATGAAGAATATTTCTCAGTATTAAATACACAATCCGTTAAAGAAAATTTGGCATTCATAGCCTGCCGTTATATATTCATCAATGGCCCCCATCATTGTCATTTAAGAGATTCATGATCCTAGGACCTTGTTCCCTAAGTATAATTATAAATATTAACTTCAACAACCATTGTAAGGGAGAAATTTTAACAAACTTATGCTACACATTATTCCACGTTAAATAATACTTTATTTTTTGTCTATCAATATTTTTATTGATGTCTTCGGATGCCTTGCTCCCGGAACCAATCTGCATGGTATCTTATCTCGATTTTAACGCTAAGTTTTGCATTTTATTTAATTTATTTATCATTTTGGGATCAAATTGATTCGCTTGCTTACAAACAATACTATAAATCCAACTGTATCAATTTACGGGTAAACATTTAGTACTCGTGCGAAGCACGTATATAAAGACTAGCTATATTTTCAAAAAAAAAATTTATCTTATTTCCTACACTAAGAGAAGTGATTATTTTAATTAAACTATTAGATTATGAGAGCTTTGATTAAGGAAGCATACCAGCGAATACTTTTGACAAAGCAAGCAAAGTTGAATATATTATAAATAATATAATCTTGAGCTGGCACCTCCACTGGTCAGCCAAGGGGACATGTGCAAACAGATAGAGTAATATATAAATGAATAGCGTGAAATGTGTGTATATGTTGAGTAATATATATAAAAATGAATAGCATTAAATATATGAACGATTATACAGCTAAGAACTATTAGAAATGATTTTCAGAAACGATTATCAGAAGTAGTTTTATTTTTCAACTTTAATTGCACTTGTAAAACTCAATCAATTTAATGGTGGCCGGTGGGGTATGCTTAAAATGAAAAAAAATCCAAAATTATCTCTTATCTTTATGTTTAGACTTAGAGATCCCTATTATTATTATTATTATTATTTTGGTTTCTCATTGATGTCCGGCACTTATATTGGGCCCCTATTACATCCGACTTCGTGAATGAAACATGGGCGAAGCCATATATCCAAAAGGGGGGTCAACTGACCACTCTTTATCGGAAAGTTGCACTGAGTATATTGGTAAAACATTAGGTTTTGTAGGTATATAACATATATCGAACACTCTTTGTCGGAGAAGTTTTTCACTTCTTTCAAGTTTGAACATTCTTGAGAAAATTTCTGGCTTCCCACTGGTCGGGAGGTCCACATTAAAGGGTAAAGTACTACCTAAAAAAGGCGACGCCTTATGCAACGTCCGAATCCGAAACATCAAGTTAAGAATAAAGGAGTACTTACAACTTCACCACGACCTGGTCGGTGTCATCCCTATTATTTCACATGGAAAATTAATAGTCCCCAAAGACCTTATAGCAATACTCAATAGAAGTATTCTTCCTTCTTTCTTTCTTAAAATTTTATGTACAATGAAATCTGTTTTCATATAATAAAACAGATGAAGTACTATAAAGTGATATCTCACGAGTTCAATACCAAATAGATTCGTAACAATCATATTAATGGTACATGGTCATGAATATATATATATATATATATATATATATATATATATTTATATATATATATATAT
>MU782074.1:62595-100307 GCA_026770625.1 Nicotiana glauca
AGCGATTTTTGGAACTTATTATACTTTAAGAATCATTACACTATTAATTTATGTAACTTGAATCTTACTCCATTAGAAATAATTAAGATAAATATAATTAAGGGGTAATAATGACGTTTCAATCACGTAGAGGTACACATACGTCTATATAAATTCATATGATTTCAGACCTATATTCTCACACAAATTAATCTACAGCAAATACAGAGTCACAAAATTCAAAAAAAGAAAAAAGGAAATCATGTCGTGGCAAGAATACGTTGATGACCAACTTATGGGCTCGGGCTACCTGTCCGCCGCCGCTATTACCGGCCACGACGGCGGCCTTTGGGCTAAAAGCTCCACTTTTCCTCAGGTCTTCCATTTTCTAATTTTTTCTATCCCCTTTTTATGATTTTGTGCATCATCATACTTAATCACATGTAATCAGAGGTTGATTCATGTATTTAAGTTTTATAGGTTCAAACTCATTATGCTTTTAAGTTATGAATTTATATCTACTAATTTCTTATATTTTTAGTGAGTTATTACACTTTAATTTATAAGCCATATAGAAAGTATTGTATTTAGATGAATCTGACGGTTTCAAACTGCCCCTTATTATTATATATTAGAATGAAATACAGCCCGAATAGAAAAACAGTTATCTCCATGCAGTCAACTATATAACAAAGTTGTTTTATGAATTTTTTCTAATTTTGCATGCATGCTTACTCATTTGTGATATTCATACTGTTAATGTAGTTCACGCAAGAGGATATTAAGGCAATTATGAATGGTTTTACTGAACCCGGTTTACTTTATCAAAATGGCTTTCCTCTTGGTGGCAATAAATACTTGGTCCTTGAAGCGACATCAGCTAGCATTTATGGAAAGAAGGTACTATATATTTTATTTATATATTAAGAATCTTGTTGAAATGAAACTGTAAAACTGCAGGGATACATTATTCGGACACCGGGTTCATCTGAACCCACACTTTCCACGCACATGCAATTTAAATTATGCATAAAGTTATACTAAAATTACAATAAATGGTAGATTTAAACCCACAATTGTAAGAATATAATGGGTTCAATACAAAAAACAGTAAATATTGCGCTGTTTGAGCAAACAGAACGTTATTCAAAAGATCGTAGTCCCAATTCCTCCATGTGGAGAGTATACAGGTCGGGTTGCTAGCTGCCCCGGAGGATCAAATCCGACAGGTGGGATAAGTTTGGTAAACGATCTTCCCTTTACCAGCAGATTGTGTTCCGATCCAAAATTACTGTATCCTGATATAACAATGTACTAGTAGATTGTAGGCTTAAGATTTTAGTTTATGATTAAGGTAATCAAGCCGACCCCATCTACATGGGTACTACTGTAGATGGGGTCGGCATGATAAGTACATGCATCAATATTCATTTTGCCACAATCATTATGAAAATTGCAACCCCTCCTATTAATAGTCTATGGAGGTCTGAGATTCAGTATTGAATTAAGTGTCGTTTAAGGATTATGGTGTAATGCAAACCTAATAGTTTGAAGACCAAGATGCCCTTACTTCAAATGGTTGTTTGTAATAAATCATTCATCTTTTCTCATTCAGGGAGCTGGTGGCATTGTTATCAGAAAGACTGCTCAGACTCTAATTATTGGTATCTATGATGAAACAATGTCTCCTGGAAATAGTGTCATAGTTGTTGAGAAGCTCGGAGATTATCTCGCAGAAATCGGTTATTAAGTTTTTTGGTAGGTGTTATTCAACTTTGGTATTTCCTTTGATTTTTTTTTTTTTGAAAGATTAATGAATTTCTAACTCACTGCCTTAATTCCTTTGAAATGGTTGCAGAATTTCCTTTCAATGTGTTTGGGTGGTTGTGTTTGTTGATGATTGATACTCAAGAGCTGGAGATATGATTTCTTTATGGATTCAACAGTTCTCTGTTGTATTTTGCTTTTGCATGAATTTTATTTAATTATTTATTGTCAAGTAAGACTTTGGTTTATTTCAGTTGGTGCAAAGTTTTGCTTATGTAATAAAATAATTTGGCTTATGTAATAAATACAACTCTTGGATTTATCTGTTTAAATTTTTGTCTAGCGCTTAGCTTCTTCTTCCGTGGATATTTAGTTTTAAAAATCATAAAAGTATCACGATCCAAAACTACGTGGTTGACATCCGGCACATTATCCAACCCAAATAAATTAACCATCGGACTTCTCCCACAAACTTCGGCTTCGCTTTGGAATATGTTTTTATACCGATATGTTGAGTTTCATAATATCGAATGCAACATTCGAACCAAACTCGATGGTCTCCACTAATAAATAGTAACTCCCAAAATTTTTAATATTCCACAAAAAATTCATAGCTTAATAGCTTCAAAGTATCTATTTTATTAAATTATGACGTTTCTAGTCAATTCATACAGTCGGAATAAAATCAAATGAAACCCTTTCTCTTACCTATATAACATTGTTATTCCAATAGCTAAAGATTTTGAAAATATTACACTTCTCATTTTGTAAAAATTCAAATATTATATTCCTTTATCAACAATACTAATTTTTAGTAAAAATTATAACGTTTGCCCCCAGTGTAACCTGCCAACAAGCTTTTTCAAAACAACATTATATTTTTATAAAGCAACATGATACTCCATATGCAACATAGTTCAAGACACATGGTGACACCCTTACCTGCTTGCCCACACAAGCGCGAACGTATATTTTTTAGCAACCTCGTGTAATAACTCAAAATATACATTTAAAGAAAATTCCTCAAGTAAAGTAAGTCTTAATCAACTTACCTTAAGTCTTAGCTTCAAAATAATACTGCGATACTCTAATTTGTTTGAAATTCTCAAAAACGAAGTCAATATCCATATTTACGAGCTTACATAAATTAATAGCATGTCACATCAATACCAAAAAAATCAACTACATTTGTATGTAGTACTTAGGTCCAACTTCACAACATTCACAAAAATCCTTATTTCACCATTTGAAAGTCAATCCTTGAGTTTTAAGTCAAATTCACCTGTTAAACCTGCTATAGAACCAAGTCGCTCCGTTAGAAACTCAAAATGATATCTTTCGGGTAAACCCAACACTATCCAAGTTATCTATCAACAAACTTTTCAATTTTAAAACTAGTTTTCTAGGGTTTCTCAAATCGATATTTAATTTAACGACCCGCCGGTCGTTTTGAGCTCTAGCGTGTCGTTCAGCGGTTTGAGGCCTTGAGTAGTTTCACTTTATGTTTTATAACTTGTACGTGTGGAGGGAATCGAATTTCGGAAAGTTCAGAGTTGATTCAGATGAAAAATTTAAATTTCGGAAGCTTTAAGTTGGAAGAATTGACTAAGGTGTGACTTTCAAGTAAACGACCTCGGAATCGAGATCAGAAGGTCCAATAGATTCGTATAATAATTTTGGACTTGGGAGTATGTTCGGGTTGAGTATCGGGTGATCCGCACTTAATATGGAAAGTTGGCATTTTGAAGGCTTTAAAATTTCTTAAGTTTGATTTGAAGTGGACTTTGGTGTTATCGATGTCCGTTTGAGGTTCAAAACCTTGGAATAGGTTCGTATCGTGATTTGTAACTTGTGCCTAAATTTTGATGTCATTTCGGAATGTTTAAGTTTAAGTCGGACGCGTTCATCGAAATTTGAATGTTTTAAAGTTTAAAGAAAGGTGTCGATCGTCGATCATAGTTTCAATATTGTTTGGTGTGATTTGAGGCTTTGATTAGGTTCGTGTTATATGTTGGGGTTGGTTTGTGTAATTGGACAGGGTCGCGGGAGCCTCGGGTGTATTTCGAAAGTGTTTGGGTTGTGTCGCTCTCCTATTTAATGTTTCGACATCGTTTCTTTGGGAATATAGGAAACTATATTGAGCAAACGACCTTTGATTGGTGATTGGATTGAACCAATAGATTAATATCATAATTACGGAACCATAGCAATAAGAATCATTGAATTTTATGTCGTATGAGAGAGTTATGCCCATTTTTGTGTCGGGCAAAATTATTGGTTTCTGGTGTGAGGCTTTATTCTTCGCAAATGTGAGAGAGGTTCCGTGAATGAGAAGAAGGATTTCTGGGTTGTGCGGTGAACGCAAAAAAATGCTCTTCGTGAACACAAAGGTCGCTCGCGAAGGCAATGAAGAAAAATCATCTGGATAGTGTTTTAAACCGAGAATTTTAGTATTTTGGACATATCTTGAGTTCTAGAACTCCGTTTGAGGTGATTTTTGCAGCTTTTTTCCCATCTCAATAAGGGTATAAATATCTTACCTTTATTTTGATATTTTTCCATGATTATTTCTGTTGGTTATTAGTTTTATCCATATTTGGATTGTAGAAATTGGGATTTTGAGCCCCAACGTTGACAACTAGTAAATCCTTGATTTGAGGGTCGATTCATGGACGAAATTGGATTATTTTTTTGGATATAGACCATATGCATTATGGGTAATATTTATTTTTAAAAGTTTTCGGAATCGGGGTATATGGGCTTGGGGGTTGACTTTATTGGCTTTTCGAGCGAATTTGGGGATTGTTATAAATTAATTTATTATGAGTATTAGAATATAGTTTTATTGGTTTGCATACTGTTTAACTAGTTTTGGAGCGACGGGCATCAATTTGATGTATTAGAGTGCCGTTGGAGCCGATTAGTAAGGTAAGTCTCTTGTCTAACCAAGTGAGGAGGAAACTACCCGCTAGGTGATGTAATTGTTATGCACTACTAGTTGTGGGTGCAACATACGCACGAGGTGACGGGATTCTGTACGGGCCAGTCTGTTCATTCTTCTGTCGCATAGCATAAACTCGTGCAGTAGCTCTTGACCCACTAGCTTGATTAGCTCCACTCGAACCTGCTGCTTGCATATTTCGAGGTCTAGCACTGCTATTAGCTTGAGAATGAGTAGTCACAGGCTTTTGAACTGAGCCTTCTGTATGTGTATAAGAAAGAGGATTGACAATCCTTCACCTTATGATCCATACTTCCACAATTAAAACAAGCACCAGAAGCTCGTCTGCATGCACCATAGTGATTCTTACCGCAATTTGCACAAGTAGGTGTATGAGTTTTTCCTTGGCCATAACTTGGAGTACCAGCAGTAGAAAATTTTAACTTATTCTGATGTGATGATTTATGTGTACTCTCGGTCCTGGAATAGTCAAACTTTTCCTTTTTGGATGAACCGCCATAATCTGAATTACCCTTCCTAAACCTGTTTTCTCTTCTACTAGCTTCTTCTTTGTCAATTCTTTCCCAAGTAAGTGTAGCTGAAATTAGCTTGGGAAAATCATCCAGTTGTAAAATTGCCATAGATTTTCGAATGTATGCATTCAAACCTTCTTCAAATCTTCTGCACTTGTCTCTTTCATCATCAATAATACCTCCAGCATAGCGAGAAAGCCTGAGAAAGCTTTGTTGATACTCTGCAATAGACATACTCCCTTGTCTTAAATTCAAAAACTCCTTCTTCTTAGCATCACGATAGACAGGGGGAACATATTTTGCACGAAATAATTTCACAAAGTCATCCCAACTCAGCACTGGAGGTTTTGCTTTTGCATTTGGAACACTTACCCACCAATCATAGGCATCTTTCTGTAAAAGAGAGATAGCATACTTAAATTTGGCAGGATTAGTACATTCCAGTTGTTCAAAGACCCTCTCCATACGCTCGAGCCATTATTCAGCTACCGTGGGATCTTTAGTGCCTTCAAATTCAAATCCGCCCATTTTTCTCATCTTCTCAAAATTCATTTCACTAGTTTCTGACATTGTCCCATCCAAGTGACAAAAAAATTCAGCCATCTACTGGAATGGAGGATTCATAAATAAAGTATTATGACTCATTGCTCTTGGATTACTGCCCACTTCATTTTCACTAACACGAGGATGATTTAGGTCAGGCAAGGGTTTCTCATTTCCTCCCTGAAGGTGAGACATGGCATTATTCTGGGCCTGACTTTCATCAACGGATTCAATAGCTCTATTCGAAGAAGAGGCCATATTAAGATTCCTATAAAAGGTAAGATCACACTGCATTAGGGACATGTACATGATGCATATGCACACAGAATACCATAAATTAAATTAAATTAAACAAGTATACAAAAATTTATAAACTCCAAGTCATTTTCAAGAAAGGAAATAACAACAAATACTAGGTACTTTCACAACAAAACAAATCCTAGAATCACAAACTATGGCTCTGACACCAAAACTTGTAGCGCCACCCCTTTGGAAGGGTGCTACTTAGGAAATAAATCTAATTTATTAATTAGATTATATTATAAAAAAATATTAGTTCAGAATAATTTAGTAGCGAAAATAGGCCCATGTTAAAAGGTTCGAAGTGTAATATTTTTTTTCTTTTTGAAAATACACCATAATATTATTTAAATGAAATAAAATATCAAAAATATTAATATAAGATGATATAACCCCTCTTGAATAATCAACAGATTTAAAGCAACTTCATAACAAATATATACTTTCACTCAACATCACTACAAGTTTGTATTGTACATGAATTTCAAACTATCAGGTATATAAAAAAAAGGAAATTGGTCCTCTCCTTTGTACATATTTACAAGACAAAGTATAAATTCAACTTATTACAAGACTTGAGTTATTGATACACACACTAAAAATAGAAAAATAAGTTTCCAAATTTAAGTTACAAGATTTTTGGTCTTAAAATCCAACAAGCCTCCAAATAACGTACATAATGTAATATATATATCGGGTATATTCTGTATATCATATATATCATGTACATCATGTCCCAAAACTATGCAAAACCAAGGTGCATATGCAAATGTGATCTCCAAGGTCTCCAAAAAAACTACTTCATTATGGCCATCTTCAGATTTCATCCCGAACATTACCTACGATAGAAAACAACTATCGCTAAGCATAAAGCTTAGTGGTGTATAAACTTTAGGCTTGGAGACATTAAATTCTCCAATTCCCCAGTAATAGTTAGCTCAATTTAACAAATTTAAATCAAGTGAACAAATATATCAAATATATCAACATCAAACTTTGAAGTGTTTCCAAATACCAAAATACAATGTTCAAAAGTCAAGAAAGTGTATACTATCAATCTAAGAGAGTATACCAAATATTCATTTTTCGCTCAATATATATGTCATGTCATCACACTAAGCATAATCATATATCAAGATGGACCGAAGCCCCAAATTAAGTAGGGTCAAAACCCAATATACAAGAGAATCAAGAACCATATTAAAGATGGCTTCCTAGTTCGTGCTTAATACGGACAAGTACCATAATTCAAGACGAACTACAAATCCAAAGTCAAGATGGCAAAAGATCCGAATCAGGAGGCATGCCAAGATGAGTGACAAAGTCACTGCCACAAGAAGGACAAAATCCCAACAAGAATGCAAAATGATCAAACAATCCGTACGAATGGGCGATTTTAGCAAGTATCTTACAATACTTGATATACTACAAATATAACAATATAAATTGAAGACAAGAAAAATAAAATATCCAGTTATTTCCAAAATATTCCAGCAAGCAAAAAGAGTACAAGTTTATACCCAAACCTCAGTGTTTTACCACAATACAATTCAATCACAACTTGGGGATGTTCGAATTGTCTACACCGTAAACAAACCAAATCTGTCCACTTCCTCAAATACTTCTCCTTTGATATCTCAAGGATTTATATACCTTAAATACATAATCAAATATCTACATAAGTTCAGTGATTTAACAAGTCAAACTAATTATGAAATTGGTGAAAATTATCCAAAAACGTTTGAACAACAATTCTGGATAGATTCACTGTTCCGAGTTGTGACTCAGTTTTAAAGATCTATTCGAACAAACTAGATTTTATAGACTTCATAAAAGTTGTAAGTCTATGTCTTACCGTTTCAGAACATCTTGAATAACCTCCATATTAATTTTTTACAGAAAGTTATGCGAAAATTACTAACAGAAGTACAGGGAGTGTTTCAAAAACTAAAAATCTGGGTAGCACCTTCCCTGTACTTCATAACCATTTTTCAGGTACATACTAATAGAACTAGATTTTAGTTTCTTCATAAGAGTTGTATATTTATGAAATACCTTTTCAGAAATTCCTAGATCAATTAAATCGGAGCTCTGTATAAAAAGATATATATAACATACTAGTATATGTCTAGTATAAAAACGAGTTTAGAAACTTACCAAGAGGAACAACTTGATCTTCACCCAAAAACGAAATTGCTTGTTGATTTAGTAACAAATCCCTAATTTTTCAAGAAAAATCAGTGCTATGGAGGAGAGAGAGATGGAGATCGTGAGAGAGATAGAGAGAGAGAGATGGGAAGATTGAGAGATAGGAAGATGGACTTTTTTTTTTTTAAGAATAAACCAAAACAAATGGGGATTTTTTTCATATATTGACCATTTCACATTTAAAAAGTGCAAGTTAAAAATATTTCTTCGTTATAAAAAAAAGGCTCAATCAAGAATGCAAATATTATAAAAATTTTGGGGTGTTACATAATCCATAATAATAAGTGGTATGGCCACTTATTCATAACAGGATTCGACTCTTGTCCGATTTAATCTACGAGGGCACGACTCATTCATTCCTCCATAGGGACGGAACCTCAGCGTGGCCACGACCATTTATTGCCAGCTCACGAAACTCACATCTATAAATACTAAGAGAGGAAGCCCTAGACAGGGGAGCTTCTTCTTGGCCACTATTCACCAGAGAGAAAGGAGACAGAAAAAGATACCCACATTATGGGAGAGTGAAACACCATTGTAAGGCTCTGAACCTCTTCATGGAGAGACAGACTAAATCAATATCATCAATAAAAGTTGTTAATTTTTCTTCTCCTAATTCTCAGTACTTATTTTCGTTTCCTTTAGTTGGTCCATGGATTATTATGATTTGCTATGATTTGCCCGTGACTCATATACATTATTTTGTATTCATAAAGTATATTGTTAACTTTTGAGCCAAACAAGAAGTCTTCCTTCTTTCTTTCTTAAATTTTATGTACAATCAAATCTATTCTCATATAAAAAAACAGATGAAGTACTATAAACTGATATCTCGCGAGTTCAATACCAAATAGATTCATAACAATCATATTAACGGTTCATGGTCATGAATATATGTGGAAAGCACCATTCTATTAGCGATTTTTGGAACTTATTATACTTTAAGAATCATTACACTATTAATTTATGTAACTTGAATCTTACTCCATTAGAAATAATTAAGATAAATATAATTAAGGGGTAATAATGACGTTTCAATCACATAGAGGTACGCATACATCTATAAAAATTCATCTGATTTCAGACCTATATTTCTCACACAAATTAGTCTACAGCAAATACAGTCACAAAACTCAAAAAACGAAAAAAGAAAATCATGTCGTGGCAAGAATACGTCGATGACCAACTTATGGGCTCGGGCTACCTGTCCGCCGCCGCTATTACCTGGCCATGACGGCGGCCTTCGGGCTAAAAACTCCACTTTTCCTGAGGTCTTCCATTTTCTAATTTTTTTTCTATCCCCTTTTATGATTTTGTTCATCATCATACTTAATCACATGTAATCAGAAGCTGATTCGGTATTTAAATTTTATAGGTTCAAACTCATTATATTTTTAAGTTATGAAGTAATTTCTTACACCATTAGCGAGTTATTATACTTTAATTTATACGCCACATAGAAATTGTACTGGATTCAGATGAATCCGACGCTTTCAAACTGCCCCTTATTATTATGTATTAGAATGAAATAAAGCCCGAATAGAAAAACAGTTATCAATGCATGCAGTCAACTATATAATAAAGTTATTTTATGAATTTTTTCTAATTTTGTAGGCATGCTTACTCCTTTGTGATATTCATACTATTAATTAATGTAGTTCACACAAGAGGAGATTAAGGCAATTATGGATGGTTTTACTGAACCCGATTTACTTTATCAAAATGGCATTCCTCTTGGTAGCTCAAAATACTTGGTCCTTGAAGCGACATCTTCTAGCATTTATGGAAAGAAGGTACTATATATTTTATTTATATTTTAAGAATCTTGTTGAAATGAAAATGCAAAACTGCAGGGAGGCAGCTTTTGGACACCGGGTTCATCTGAACCTACACTTTTCATGCGCATGCAATTTAATTTAGACATAAAATTCTACTAAAATTATAATAAATGGTAGATTCGAACCCACAATGTTAAGAATGTAATGGGTCCAGTGCAAAAAACAGTAAATATTGAACCCATAGAACTAAAATCTTGTATCTATTGTTTGAGCAAACAGAACTCTATTCAAAAGAGTAGTCCCAATTCCTCCATGTGGAGTCTATACGGGTCGGGTTGCTAGCTGTCCCGGAAAATCAAACCCGACTGGTGGGATAAGTTTGGTATACGATCTTCCCTTTATCAGGAGACTGTGTTCCGATCCAGAATTACTGTATCCAGATATAACAGTGTACTAGTAGATTGTAGACAGGGTTGGCATGAGACCTTAGTTTATGATTAAAGTAATTCTCGTGCCGACCCATCTACATGGGTACTACTGTAGATGGGGTCGGTATTAGAAGTAGGGCTATTCAAAACCGAACTGAAACCGTTAACCAAACTGAATTGATGACTTATTGCCTTGTTGGCTGAATTGATCAAGATGCCCTTAATTCAAATGGTTGTTTGTAATAATTGATTAATCTCTTCTCATTCAGGGAGCATGTCACGACCCTAGTTCACCGATCGTGAACATGTCGTGATGGCACCTAGTCCCCACAACCAGGTAAGCCAATTATTGTAAAAATTATAATAATTGCAGAAAAATAGAGTAACCAAATTAAATAACTAGAAGAAACTGTACTGTATGTCACTCGGCATGTACAACTCAATAATACAAGTCTACTGAAATTCCCAAAGACCCGAACACTCACGGAAAACACAGGCTATAGAAATGTATAGTATGGCTCCAAAACTCCCGAATATTCTAACAATCGAAAGAGAGAAAACTAGATACTAAAGATAGAGTAAGAGCGAGACTCGTCGGTCTGCGGACGCAGCAGATCTACCTCGAAGTCTCTGAAATCCTCCTGCCTCACTGATAGTGTGTCTGAGTAGAGGTACCTGGATGATCTGCACATGAAAAACATGCGTATGAAGGGCATGAGTACACCACAGCGGTACTTAGTAAGTGCCAAGTCTAACTTCGGTTGGGTAGTGACGAGGAAAGGTCAGGACCCTACTGAGGCAAAAATATAACAATAGCAATAATTAACAGTGTGGAAATCTGACAAAAATAATAAACACAACAGTGTGATAAGGCAAGTCAACGAAGCAATAATAACTACAAGGATAGAGCAAAACACAGAGTAAGCACAACTCAATATCAAGATACCAATGAGAGTCTCCCAGGATACCGTCATGTAGCCCTTTCCTCAACTGTCCAGTGGATCTCTCGGGATACCGTCCCGTAGTCCAACTCTCGTACCAATACCAAAGGATCTCCCGGGATACCGTCCCGTAGTCCAATCGTCAATGTGCAGGGGGATCTCCCGGGATACCGTCCCATAGTTCCAAAAATAAAAGTATAGGGGGATCTCCCGGGAATCGAACTCGTAGTCCCAAAGTAAACAAACAAGGGGGGAGGGAGCTATTGGAATCCCACATCCGTAGTCCCAATGTAAATGCGCAATCACAGCCAGAAACAACCCAAGGAATAAAGTACGAAAGACAGAGCAACAGATAGAACTAGCCTAGCATGCTTCACGTGGTACAGTCAAAACAACTTAAGCAATTAGGCAGTTAAGTCGGCTAAACATGCTTTCCTAATCTAGCACAAGCATAATTTTCAGGTAGGATAAAGCAAGTAAGAAAGAAAGCAAAATATCAACAACTTAAGTGAAATCGGATTTTCATCAATCGGCTCAAGTACGCGCTCGTCACCACACGTACGGGGCACTCAAATATTCAGAAAAAAAATCCTAAAGAGAAAGGTCCCCCACACAAGGTTAGACCAGCCACTTACCTTGAACCGGCTCAATATCACTAGAAACTGCGCCCTTGCCATGATTATCCGACTCCAAATGGCCCAAATCTATTCAATTCAATTACACATCATAAATAATATTGCAAACAACTGATTCCACTATTAAATTTAAAGCTAGGGCGCGAAAAATAGGTAAAATGACCAAAATGACCCTCCATCTAACGCCTCGGAATCGAATAATTTTTACGTTTTCAGAACCCTCGTACTCTCACGAGTCTAACCATATAAAAATCTCCCAAATCGGAGGTCAAATGCCCCCTCAACACCCCATAGCTAGGTCTAAGAAGTTTTACCCACTTTTCATTCAAAAAAAAAATCCGAAATTATAGGGTGAATTCGCGATTAGATTAATGGGTTGAAAAACCCTTGAAATTGCTCCCAAATCCGAGCTCCAAACCTTGAGTTTTGATAAAAATGGAAAAACCTCGTTTTTGAAATGTTTATAACTGTTCAGGGGTCTTGTTCAATTCGATCGCATGGGCAGTGATGGGATCGCGTAGAGTAAAAATTTAAAGGCCCAAAAATTGGCCTATGCGAACGCAGGGTTTGGCCTGCGATCGCAAAACGAAGAGAAACAGTCTTCTGCGATCGCGGGGGAAGGGAGTGCGATCACATAGAAGGGAAAAGTTGGCTTCTGCGATCGCATACAAGGGAATTGCAATCACGTAGAACAAAAATAACACCTCTGAAAATTACACTATGCGATCGCATAGGCTCACCTGCGATCGCATAGAAGGAAAGTCTACAACAGCTGAGCCCAGTTTTTTGCAATTTTTAATAACACAAAAATGCTCCGTTGAGCATGCGAAACACACCCGAGGCCCCCGGGACCTCAACCAAACCTACAGACATATTCCATAACATCATTCAAACTTGTAACAATTGTTAAACCACTTAAAACAACGCCAGAAACACGAATTAAGCAAAGATTCAAGTCTAAGAACTTCAAATTCCAACCAAACATACTTTCGATCAAAAACCCAACCAAACCTCGCCCGAATGACTTGAAATTTTGCACACACATCCCAAACGACATGATGGAGCTACAAAAACTTCCGAAATTCAAATCCGACCCTCGGATCAAAAACTCACTATCGGATCGGAAACTTCAAAAATTCGAACTTCGGCATTTCAAGCCTAAATGAGCTACGAACCTCTAAAATAATTCCGAACACGCTCCCAACCCTGAAATCACCTAACGGAGCTAACAGAACCATCAGATTTCTATTCCGAGGTCGTCTTCACACTGCTCCAAATACGGACCATTTTTTCACTCTTAAGCTCTCATTTAGGGACTAGGTGTCCCAAAACACTCCGGATCCAACACCGAACGTCCCGGCAAACCAAAATAGCATAAATAAACTAGGGGAAACAGTAGATGGGGAAACGGGGCGTAAATTCCAAAAACGACCGGCCGGGTCGTCACATCCTCCTACAATTAAACATTCGTTCGTCCTCGAACGAGCATAGAGAACATACCTAAAGTAGTAAAAAGATGAGGGTACTGGCTACGCATATCCTGCTCGGTCTCCCAAGTCGCCTCCTCGGCCGGCTGACCCCACCATTGCACCTTCACTGAAGCTATGCTCTTTGACCTCAACTTACTGATCTGCCTGTCCAAAATAGCCACTAGCTCCTCAACATATGATAGATCCTTGTCCAACTTAACTGAACTGAAATCCAACACGTGCGACGGATCACCGTGATATCTCCGGAGCATTGAAACATGAAATACCGGATGAACTCCAGCTAGGCTGGGAGGTAAGAGAAGATTATAAGCAACCTCCCCAACTCGCCTCAAGATCTCAAAAGGGCCAATAAACCTCGGACTCAGCTTCCCTTTCTTTCAAAACCTCATGACGCCCTTCATAGGCGAGACTCGAAGTAGAACCCGCTCACCAACCATATATGCAACATCACAAACCTTCTTGTCCGCGTAACTCTTCTATCTGGACTGGGCTGCACGGAGTCTATCCTGAATCACCTTAACCTTCTCCATTGCATCCTGGACCATCTCTGTGCCCAATAGCCTGGCCTCCCCCGGCTCAAAACAACCCACCGGAGATCTACACCTCCTACCATATAAAGCCTCATACGGCGCCATATGAATGCTGGACTGATAACTGTTGTTATAAGCAAACTCCACTAGTGGCAGGAAATGATCCCAAGACCCTCCAAACTCAATCACGCACGCACGGAGCATATCCTTCAAAATCTGAATAGTGCGCTCAGTCCGTTTGGGGGTGAAATGTCGTGCTCAACTCCACCCGAGTGCCTAACTCCTGCTGCGCGGCTCTCCAGAATCACGATGTAAACTGAGTACCTTTGTCTGAGATGATAGAAACTGGAATACCATGCAAGCGAACGATCTCCCTGATATAAATCTCCGCCAACCGCTCCGATGAATAAGTGGTACACATAGGAATGAAATGAGCGGACTTGGTCAGCCGATCCACAATGACCCAAATAGAATCAAACTTCCTCACAGTCCGTGGAAGTCCAGATACGAAGTCCATGGTGATACGCTCCCACTTCCACTCCGGGATCTCTATCTGCTGGAGCAACCCACCCGGACGTTGGTGCTCATACTTCACATGCTGGCAGTTAAGGCATCTAGACACGTAGTCAACTATATCCTTCTTCATCCGCCTCCATCAATAGTGCTGCCTCAAGTCCTAATACATCTTCGCCCACCAGGATGGATGGAATACCGCGAACTATGGGCCTCTGCTAGAATCAACTCTCGAAGACCATCAATATTTGGCACACAAATACGGCCCTACATCCTCAATACTCCATCATCCCGATGATCACATCTCTGGCATCACCACGCTGAACTCTGTCTTGAAGAACATGCAAATGAGGGTCATCATACTGCCGCTCCCTGATACGATCAAATAGGGAAGACCGAGAAACCATACAAGCTAGAACCCGACTGGGCTCCGAAAGGTCCAATCTCATGAACTGGCTGGCTAGTTCCTGAACATCCATCGCCATAGGTCTCTCTGAGGCTGGTAAATATGCCAAACTCCCCAAACTCTCCGCCCGGCCACTCAAGGAATCGGCTACCACATTGGCCTTGCTTGGGTGATTAAGAATAGTAATATCATAATCCTTTAACAACTCTAACCATCTCCTCTGACGCATATTCAGGTCCTTCTGCTTAAGCAAGTTCTGCAAACTCTGATAGTCAGTATAGATCTCACAAGACACCCCGTACAAATAATGACGCCAGATCTTCAAGGCATGAACAATAGCAGCTAACTCAAGGTCGTGGACAGGGTAGTTCTTTTCATGCACCTTCAACTGTCTGGACGCGTAGGCAATCACCCTACCGTCCTGCATCAACACTGCTCCAAGTCCAACCCGTGAGGCATCACAATAAACTATATAAGACCCCGAACCAGTAGGCAGCATCAAGATTGGGGCTGAAGTCAAAGCTTTCTTGAGCTTCTGGAAGCTCTCCTCACACTCCTCTATCCACTAAAATGGGGCACCCTTTTGGGTCAATCTAGTCATAGGGGCCGCAATCGATGAAGACCCCTCCACAAAGCGACGGTAATAACCCACCAGGCCAAGGAAACTGTGAATCTCTGTAGCTGAGGAGGGCCTGATCCAACTCTGCACGGCCTCCACCTTCCTCGGATCCACTCGAATGCCCTCACTCAATACCACATGGCCTAGGAATGCCACAGAACTCAGTCAGAACTCACATTTTGAGAACTTTGCATATAATCTCTTCTCTCTCAGAGTCTGAAGCACTGTCCTCAGATACTGCTCATGATCTTCCCGACTCCGGGAATATACCAGAATATCATCAATAAAAACGATAACGAATGAGTCAAGATATGCCCTGAATACACTGTGCATCAAATGCATAAAAGCTGCCGGGGCATTAGTCAGCCCAAATAACATAACAAGGAACTCGTAATAACCATACCGAGTCCTGAAGGCAGTCTTCGGGATATTTGGCTCGCGAATCTTCAACTGATGGTAACCTGAGCGCAAATCAATCTTGGAAAACACCTGTGCGCCCTGAAGCTGGTCAAACAGATCATCAATACGAGGTAAAGGATAACGGTTCTTCACTGTAACTTTGTTCAACTGGCGATAATCAATGCACATACGCATAGAACCATCCTTCTTCTTCACAAACAAGACAGGAGCACCCCACGGCGAAACACAGGGCCGAATAAAACCCTTGCAAAGCAATTCCTGCAACTGATCCTTCAACTCCTTCAACTCAGGAGGAGCCATACGATACGGAGGGATGGAAATGAGCTGAGTGCCCGGCAACAGATCAATGCCAAAATCAATGTCTCTATCGGGCGGCATGCCCGGGAGATCAACTGGGAACACATCAGGGAAATCCCGTACCACTGGAACTGAATCAACAGAAGGGGTATCAACACTGACATCTCTCACATAAGCTAAATACGCGGCGCACCCCTTCTCTAACATACGTTGAGCTTTAAGGAAAGAGATAACTCTACTGGGAGTATGATCTAAAGTACCACTCCACTCAATACGTGGAACACCTGGCATAGCCAACGTCACGGTCTTGGCTTGACAATCAAGGATAACATGATGGGGAGACAACTAGTCCATGCCTAGAATAATATCAAAGTCAACCATACCGAGTAATAATAGATCTGCCCTGGTCTCAAAACAAAGAATAGTAACCAGACATGACCAGTAACCGCGGTCCACAACAAGAGAATCTTCCACAGGAGTAGAAATATAAACGGGGGCACTCAAAGAATCCCGAGGCACACCCAAATATGTAGCAAAATAAGAAGACACATAAGAATAAGTAGAGCCTAGATCGAATAGAATCGATGCCTTGCTGTGACAAACCAATATAATACATGTGATGACAGAATCGGAGGCAACCGCCTCAGTGTGAGCAGGAATACAATAATATCTGGCCCGACCCTCTCGTAAGGGCGACCTCTATCTCCCTAGCCTCCGCCCCTGGCTGGCTGGGCAGGCGGGGCAGCAGCTGGAGCTGTAACCATAGCCTGAGAACTCTGAGGACCCCGCTGCGGCTTAGCAGTCTGTGAAGATGCACCCCTACCAAGTATGGGGCAGTCCCTAACCATATGACGTGTATCGCCACACTCGAAACAAGCTCTGAAAGGACGCGGTGGCTGTAACTGGCTGGGGCTAGGCCTGCTGGATTGACCTCTGGAAGTACCCCGCGCAGGAGGCGCGCTAGAAACTAGAGGTGCATAATAAGGCTCCTGAGGTGCAGGCAGAGCTGGAGTACTGCCGGCTGCTGGCAAAGCTGAATGCACAGGGCGACCAGAATAACCTCTACCATAACGACATGCTGATGGGGTACGGGCACCAGAGTAGTGACCCGACTCTCGAGACCTCTTGGCCTCCCTCTCCCCTCGCTCCCTGGAGAGCATACCCTCAATCCTCCTGCCAATGCTCACTACCTGCTGGTAAGGAATATCCATCTCCAGTTCTCGAGCCATGCTAGACCTGATAGGCGGAATAAGGCCCTCGATGAACCTGCGGACTCTCTCCCGAACTGTGGCAACCAAAGCCGGTGCATGTCTATCTAACCTGGTATAACGGATGGCATACTCTGAAATTGTCATAGCACCCTAGCGCAAGTGCTCAAACTCCGCGCGCCATGAATCCCTGAGTCTCTGGGGAACAAACTCTCTCATAAACATGTCGGAGAACTGGGTCCAAGTCAGGGGGCAGACTCGACTGGACTTTCCAACTCATAAGTACGCCACCAATCATAGGCGGCTCCCCGAAGCTGAAAGGCGGTGAAAGAGATCCCGCTAGACTCCACTATGCCCATGGTGCAAAGGATACGATGACACCCTTCCAAAAATCCCAAGGCGTCATCTGATTCTAGGCCACTAAACACTGGGGGATCATATTTCTTGAACCTCTGTAGTCTACGCTGCTCGTCCTCGGAAACAGCTGACCCATCCCCGGTCTGTGCTGGTGTTGCAGGCGGTACAGGAATAACCTCTAGGACCTGCTCCATCTGCACTCTCTGCTCAGGAATGCAAGCTGCGGGAGTCTGGGCCCCTCCCCCGTCCTGGGATGTGGCTGCAGCGAGAGGAAGCAACCCCGCCTGAGCCAAGGTAGTGTACAAGCTCATGAACTGAGTCAGTGTCTCCTGGAGCGCTGGAGTAGTAGTAGCGGTGGTAGGTGTGACACGTGCCTGGGCTCCGGCCAAATCTGCTGGTGGTACCTCGGCGGCAGCTCGCGCAGGTGCTCTGGCTGCACCGCATGTGCATCCTCGACCTCTACCCCGGCCCGGGCCTCTGACGGCGGCAGCAGGGGGTGTGGGTGCCTGGTCATCTCGTGTAGCACGTGTCCTCACCATCTGTGAGAGAATAGAAGATAGAAGTTTAGAATTGATGTCAAAATATCGCACGACAAGGAATTAAAAAGAAATGAAGATTTTTCCTAAAAAGTTACATAGCCTCTCGTAGATAAATACAGACGTCTTCGTACCGATTAGCGAGACTCTAATAAACCTGCCTGTGTCCCGTGACTCCTATAAACCTAGAGCTCTGATACCAACTTGTCACGACCCTAGTTTACCGATCATGAACATGTCGTGATGGCACCTAGTCCCCACAACCAGGTAAGCCAATTATTGCGGAAATTATAATAATTGCAGAAAAACAGAGTAACCAAATTAAATAACTAGAAGAAACTGTACTATATGCCACTCGGCATGTACAACTCAATAACATAAGTCTACTAAAATTCCCAAAGACCCGAAAACTCACGGGCAACACAGGCTATAGAAATGTATAGTATGGCTCCAAAACTCCAGAATATTCTAACAACCGAAAGAGTGAAAACTAGATATTAAAGATAGAGTAAGAGGGAGACTCGTCGGTCTGCGGACGCAGCAGATCTACCTCGAAGTTTCCGAAATCCTCCCGCCTCACTGATAGTGCGTCTGAGTAGAGGTACCTGGATGATCTGCACATGAAAAATATGCGCAGGAAGGGCATGAGTACACCACACCGGTACTCAGTAAGTGCCAAGCCTAACCTCGATTGGGTAGTAACGAGGAAAGGCCAGGGCCCTACTGAGACAAAAATATAACAATAGCAATAATTAACAGTGTGGAAATCTGACAAAAATAATAAACGCAGCAGTGTAATATGGCAAGTTAACGAAGCAATAATAACTAGAAGGATAGAGCAGAACACAGAGTAAGCACAACTCAATATCAAGATACCAATGAGAGTCTCCCAGGATACCGTCCTGTAGCCCTTTCCTCAACTGTCCAGTGGATCTCCCGGGATACCGTCCCGTAGTCCAACTCTCGTACCAATATCAAAGGATCTCCCGGGATACCGTCCCGTAGTCCAATCGTCAATGTGCAGGGGGATCTCCCGAGATACTGTCTTGTAGTCCCAAAAATAAAAGTGACGGGGGGATCTCCCGGGAATCGAACCCGTAGTCCCAAAGTAAACAAAGAAGGGGAAGGGGGAGCTACCGGAATCCCACATCCGTAGTCCTAATGTATATGCGCAATCACAGCCAGAAACAAACCAAGGAATAAAGTACTAAAGACAGAGCAACAGATAGAACTAGCCTAGCATGATTCACGTAGTACAGTCAAAACAACTTAAGCAATTAGGCAGTTAAGTCGGCTAAACATGCTTCCCTAATCTAGCACAAGTATAATTTTCAGGTAGGATAAAGCAAGTAAGAAAGAAAGCTAAATATCAACAACTTAAGTGAAATTGGATTTTCATCAATCGGCTCAAGTACGCGCTCATCACCTTACGTACGAGGCACTCAAATATCAAGAAAACAAATCCTAAGGGGAAAGGTCCCCCACACAAGGTTAAACTAGCCACTTACCTCGAACCGGCTCAATATCACTAGAAATCGCACCCTTGCCACGAGTATCCGACTCCAAATGGCCCAAATCTATTCAATTCAATTACACATCATAAATAATATTGCAAACAACTGATACAACTATTAAATTTAAAGCTAGGGCACGAAAAATAGGTAAAATGACCAAAATGCCCCTCCAGCCAATGCCACGGAATCGAATACTTTTCATATTTTCAGAACCCTCGTACTCTCACGAGTCTAACCATATAAAAATCTCCCAAATCGGAGGTCAAATGCCCCCTCAACACCCCATAGCTAGGTCTAAGAAGTTTTACCCACTTTTCATTCAAAAACAATCCGAAATTAAAGGGTGAATTCGCGATTAGATTAATAGGTTTTAGTCATAGGAGAGTAGAGAATCGTTACCCAGTGATTGCCCTTGAAAACCCCTTGAAATTGCTCCCAAATCCGAGCTCAAAACCTTGAGTTTTGATAAAAATGGAAAAACCTCGTTTTTGAAATGTTTATAACTGTTCAGGGGTCTTGTTCAATTCGATCGCATGGGCAGTGATGGGATCGCGTAGAGTAAAAATTTAAAGGCCCAAAAATTGGCCTATGCGAACGCAGGGTTTGGCCTGCGATCGCAAAACGAAGAGAAACAGTCTTATGCGATCGCGGGGGAAGGGAGTGCGATCACATAGAAGGGAAAGGTTGGCTTCTGCGATCGCATACAAGGGAATTGTGATCGCGTAGAACAAAATAACACCTCTGAAAATTACACTATGCGATCGCATAGGCTCACCTGCGATCGCATAGAAGGAAAGTCTGCAATAGCTGAGCCCAGTTTTCTGCAATTTTTAACAACACAAAAATGCTCCGTTGAGCATCCGAAACACACCCGAGGCCCCCGGGACCTCAACCAAACTTACGGACATATCCCATAACATCATTCAAACTTGTACCAATCCTTAAACCACCTAAAGCAATGCCGGAAACACGAATTAAGCAAAGATTCAAGCCTAAGAACTTCAAATTCCAACCAAACACACTTTTGATCAAAAATCCAACCAAACCTCACCCAAATGACCTGAAATTTTGCACACACGTCCCGAATGACATGTCGGAGCTACAACGACTTCCAGAATTCAAATCCGACCCTCGAATCAAAAACTCACTATCGGACCAGAAACTTCAAAAATTCGAACTTCGGCATTTCAAGCCTAAATGAGCTACGAACCTCCAAAATACATTCCGAACACGTCCCAACCCTGAAATCACCTAACGGAGCTAACGGAACCATCAGATTTCCATTCCGAGGTCGTCTTCATACTGCTCCAAATACAGACTATTTTTTAACTCTTAAGCTCTCATTTAGGGACTAAGTATCCCAAAACACTCCGGATCCTAACACCGAACGTCCCGGCAAACCAAAATAGCAGAAATGAACTAGGGGAAGCAGTAGATGGGGAAACGAGGTATAAATTCCAAAAACGAGCGGCCGGATCGTCACAGAGCAGGTGGTATTATTATCAGAAAGACTGCTCAGACTCTAATTATTGGTATCTATGATGAAATAATGTCTCATCGAAAGAGTGCCATGATTGTTGAGAAGCTCGGAGATTATCTCGTAGAAATTGGTTATTAAGTTTTTTGGTAAGTGTTATTCAACTTTGGTATTTCCTTCGATTTTTTTTTTTTGCAAGATTAATGAATTTCTAGATAACTGCCTTAATTCCTTTGAAATGGTTGCAAAATTTCCTTTCAATGTGTTTGGATTGTTGTGTTTGTTGATGCATACAATTCTCTTTTGTATTTTGCTTTTGCATGAATTTGATTTACTTATTGTCATGTAAGACTTTGGTTTATTTCAGTTGGTGCAAAGTTTGGCTTATGCTATAAATACAACTCTTGAATTTATCTGTTTAAATTTTTGTCTAGCGCTTAGCTTCTTCTTATGTGGATATTCAGTTTTCAAGATCATAAAAGTATCACGACCCAAAACTATATTGTAACGACTCGATCGATTATTTTGCTTTCTAGAATCCCGTTCTCCTAAAAAAGACTTTTCATACGTACTTTTACTATTTTATGACTTACGGGGATTGTTAGTTCGGGATCTAGAAGAGTTCAGGGTTACATCGGAACACTTGGTTCCTTAAGGTTGGCTAAAAAGGCTAAGTTTGACTTCGGTCAATATTTTGAGCAAACGACCTCTGAATTAGGATTTGACGGTTCCAATAGGTTCATATGATAATTTCGGACTTTGCCATATTTTTGGAGCGGGTTTTGGATGACCCGAAAGTATAAGCACGTAATTTTTGACCCGCGCAACTTTTAAAAGTAGTATTTTAAAAAAAATATTTACTTTTTTTTAGGATATTTATTTGGGTTTATTTCTATAGGATTTTACTTTATTACTAATTTATTTCTATTTTTTGGCACAAAAACTAAAAAAAAATAAAAAATAAAAAAAAATATATAGTTTCATGTTTTATCTTAATTCTATTTAGTTTAGGTTATTAAGATTTTTATAGCCATATATTTTGTTTTTACTATGATTTTTACTCTTACTTTTAATTTATATAAAAATTAATATATTAAAAATATATATATATAGTTTCATATATTTACATAGTTTGTTTAATTAATTGAAATTAGTTTTAATTTTGAGTTGGTTATTTAATGGACTTTTAGAAATTGAAGAAGTACAAAATTTTGGGCCCAATTTTACACAAGAAAAGGCACAAATCTGGCAGCCCCAATGACCCGCCGGGTTAACCCATCTACCCGCCCCATTTTCCCAATTAAATCCTAGCCATTCATGCCTCTTCATCCAACGGTCAACATTAATCCCCACACCCCAAATATAACCCTAACCTAACCCTAAATCCCCAAATCCCAGCAGCCCAAGTCCGCCCCATCTCCTCATTCCTCCGTCTCTGCTGCGTCCCTCACCCCAAACTCGCCGGTAAAACTCGCCAACTCGGCGAGTTAACCCACTGGTCCCCCATGGTCCCCCCCTCTCTTCTCTCCTTCTTCCACGTCATTTATTCCGAACAAATCTCATCATTTCAATCCGATTCACACGGATTTCTTCTTTTATTTCTTATGCTTAAACAGAAAATCTGAGTCCTTGAAATAAAGGTTGGAAGATGGGAGCCATTGGATTAAATTTTGATCCAAGACTTCCATTTTTTGATTTTTGTTAAAATAAGGATTTTCGGATTTTGTTTGGGGGTCCACACGGATTTCTGAGGATTTTCGGTTTTCTTGGAGAAGAGGAGAAGAAGCTTCTAGGGCATATATATATATGGAGGTTCTGTGGACAGACTTTTGGGGAGGGGAGTGCGTGAAAAAACTAGGGTTCTTCTCATTTTTCCATTTTTCAAAGAAGCTAAGGTTTACAAAGAAACTCTCCTTCTGTTTTCATTTTTCAATTTTTAGATTTTTAGACATAGTTTAATTTCAAAAAAAAAAAAAAAATACAAAAAATATAGAAAGAAAATCAGTGTTCTTTCTTTTCCTTTGCTTCGATCACTGCATAAAAGAAAAACTCAAAAATATATGTTCCATCTCTTCTTTTCCAATTTCGATTTTTGGTTGCAAAAAATGGAGATGGTTTCTATTCTGCCCGACTGAAGTTTGGTTGTGTGTTCGTCGCAAAATTGAGTCGAGGTGTCGATTCGAGTTTCTGGGGTTTATTTGCGGTCGAATTTTGGTTCGTGATTCCTGCTGCTGCTGTTTTGCTTGTTCATTTCAAAACTTCGTCAGAAAGTCAGTTTGTAATCGCATACAAACAAATTCAATCAAAAGCTTTCCACATTCAGGTTCATTTCCTTACTCTTTTGGTTCTGTTTTTGCTGGTTTTGAACGTTGATTGATTGCGGATGAATTCTCTTCGATATGAATGTGTTCTGTTCTGTCTTTGTGTTAGAAGTATATTTTAACTTCGAATCTGTTTGCCTCCTACTACTGAAGAATTGATTAGGAGGCTTCAAGAAATCGAAACAGCTAATCTAATTCTTTCTATAGCTCCCTGAATCGAATAGCCTGTTTGTGAAGCTTTGAAAGTTGTGAGCTCATTGAGTATTCTGTGACTTTCTTTGAATCCTTTTTCGTTTATGTCAACTGTGTGTTCATCAGATTCTTCAGGTGAAATCTCTTAGAAGGTAAACGAGCATGAACTATTTGGATCTCTGCTTGTTTTAATTAGTGTGATAGATTAATATCGAAGTATTGGAACTAATCTTGATGAAACTGTATTCCATACGCTGTTCTTGTTGGTGTTTTTCTTGATGCCAAGTTCATTAGGTCCAGTTATCTTGAGACAAGCATGATGTTTACTGGCACGCTCTTTTCACTTTCGGCACTAAAATTATCACTTAATTGACCTTATGTCTTGAGAAGTTTAGGCTAAGTTGTGAAAATTTTCCTCGCTGCAAACTTCCTTCAAATGTAATTGAAAGAACAACAGTTTTCTTAGAATTCTCAAAGTTATTTGGTGTAGTAGTTTATGAGTGAGTCAACTGGTGTTCCCTGTTTTGAATAACACTGTCCATGCCTTCCAGTGATCCATATAACACGTGACTCAATCTATACCTTTTCACATATGTTGGACGAGAACTTCTCTGTTGTTTACATGATTAGACAGAACTAGTTGGCTTGGATTTGTGAGTTGTTTTCCCATATAGTTAGTTTGATCATGAGTTAGTAAATCAAGTAGGGTGCATTTTGGGAAAGGGTGTGGTATCCATGTTAGTTATTATTTTTTAGATCATCTCAGTTTGTTTATTGGCACTTTTGCATTATGATTTACTTGGATGTTTCATGGATTTGAGGTTGAATGTGATTTTTGCTTAAATTAAATGTTTTGTTGTGTTCAAGATTTGAAAAATATATAAATGTTTCTCTGTTGTTAGAAGGGTCGTCCTTTGATGTTTAACCCAGGCTTCGTCTCTTTTTGTTTGTTTACTGCCATTTACTTGTTCCTTCATTCAAATGTTTGATGTTTGTCCCTTTATTTGACTTTATCTTTATGAATTAGGAGTACTGTACATGGTCGTTGGGGTTGGGAATTTGAGATTAAAAGGGTAATTTGCATCCTTTATATTTCTTATCTCATTTTATTCTCTTACTCCTACTTTAGTCGCTAGGAGCATGTTAGGCTGACCACACTTGGGTAGGCAAGCTTTAGGATTTTATTAGTATCGAGGCGAAAGGTCATTCCCTTAGTTATATTTATTCGGGGAATGCCCCGAGGGATTTGTATATATTTTATTCGGGGAATGCCCCGTAGTATTTGTATTTGGAGGCCTAAAGTGAAATTCGTAGTATTTTTTTGGTTTTAGTTTTATTTTCCTTTTATTAGGTGGGAACGACCTCGAATCTCTTATGTGTTTGTTTTTTTGCTTTTTTTGTGTTTGTTTTTGTCTCAATTCGAATATTCTAAAGCCAACCAAATCGAGTACGCAACTGTGACCTTCATGGGTCTTGGGTCGCCTAACACCTTCTCCCCGAGTCAAATGAACCATTCTTACCCTAATCTCTGGTGCGGACTTGGTTTTAGAGTCTGAAATGTTTTAAAAGGAAAAAATTTTCTTTTGAAAAAAAATGGTGAGCTTGCACACCGAAACCAAAGCCAGTGGAGACTCTGAGTTATTTCCTTTTGAACACAATTTTTGTCACGTTTTAATTGAAAAACCCTTTTCAAGCTTTACCAAATCCTTTTATTATTTTTAAGAGGGTTTAGTGAGGTTTGTAAAAAAAAGGTGTGGCAGGAAGCATTTTAGCGCCTAATAGTGAAAGTTGGTTCTTTGAAGGTTTTTGAAGTTCTTTTAATTTGGTTTGGAGTAGGTTTTGGTTATATCGAGGTCCCAATGGAATTCCGAGATCGGGATTAAATCGGTAACATCATTTAAGACTTGCATGCGAAATTTGGTGTCATTCTGAGTAGTCTAAGTATGAATCGACACGTTCGGAGCAATTTGAAAACTTGAAGTTCATATTTTGATCCAATTTGGTTTTGGGGTGTGGTTCTTCGTTTTGTTGTAGTTTTACGCATTTCGAGAGTTCGAGCAGGTCCGTATTATATTTACAGACTTGTTAGTGTAGTTGGACGGGATCCAGATAGTCTCGGGGTGTGTTTCGGACCGAGGAAACTAGACTTTCTAGTTCTGGTCTTCTTCTTCGCAAAAGCGAGATGGTCATCGTGTTCGCGAAGAAGGAGTTGGGGCAGTGAGCAATTACCCTGCGCATTCGCGACCAGGCTCTTGCGTATGCGAAGCCAG
Organism: Nicotiana glauca; assembly: GCA_026770625.1. Taxonomy (NCBI): domain Eukaryota; kingdom Viridiplantae; phylum Streptophyta; class Magnoliopsida; order Solanales; family Solanaceae; genus Nicotiana; species Nicotiana glauca. The sequence goes on from MU782074.1 coordinate 88,799, forward strand.
GTGATCCTAGGCCTACGCGTTCGTGAAGACCCTCTCGCGTTTGCATAGGGGAAAGGGGCCGAGAGGGTTAGTACACCTTGCCCTTTGTGTTCGCGTGGTTGCTGTCGTGTTTGCGATGCCTAGGCAGGTTAGGCCTTCGCGGACGCGATGTTTCTTCGGCGTTCTCAAAGAAGGGGGTTTCAACTAGGCAGAACCTTGTTTTAAATACGAGACTTAGACATCTTTTTCTCATTTTTCATACACTTAAGCGATTTTGGATCTTCAAAAAGGTGGATTTCAACCTAGCTATTGAGGGTAAGTAATTTCTACCTAATGTGAGTATAGATTATGGATAGATTTTAACATGTAAATTTATAGAATTTATGGGTTATATGAAAAACCTAGGTTTTTTTTAATAAAAGTGGATTTAACCACGAAATAAATTATGGAATTTAGTGAAAATTATATATTTGAGTTCGTGAGGTTATAGGTAACAACTTTCTTCTTTTCAGAATCCGGGCACGTGGTCCCCGGAGTGAATTTTAGGAATCTTACATTTAGAGTTGGGTAATCACTTTAATAGTTGGAATATCTTTTGAACATGTACTGATTAGTTTATATATCATTTGATTAGTTTTGGATTGTTCGGCACCGAATTGAGGGTTTGAGCACAATCTTAGACCGCAAAGTAGGCTTTGAAACGAAGTAAGTCTCTTTTATAATCTTGTAAGAGGAAATTAACCCCATAGGTAAATTGAATTAATATGTGCTTCTATTTGCGGGAGCTTCGTATGCACGGGGTGACGAGAGTCCGTACATAGCTACTAATTATGCTTATGTCCAGGTAGTCTAGGACCTAAATCATGTTATACTTGAAATTGTTTGCATTCTACTTGTTTATTTAATTCCGTAAATCATGTTAAAACTTTATAAAGGAATTGTAAGAGGTTAAACTTCATTTATTGGACAGTTAATGAGAATTGGTGTTTCTTTGAATATTTGCCCCTTAATAAATCTCGAATTGGTTGGTTTTAATGTATTTTTCTCTTCTTGTTGAGGGGGCTGAACGCCTTGGTAGCAGATAGGTGCATCTATGGTTCGTGCTGTTCGATTCCCGGCAGTGCACAATTTAAATATTTTATGTTGGATCAAGTCGTATGACCTCAACATAAATTTCGTGAAATAAATCTTAGAAACTAATTAAAAATTGATATTGCTTCATTGGTTTGAGATATAAATTGTTAAATGATGGAAATAAAATTGAGATTTATTATTAGTGAGAGGATGGCCTATTATTTTCATGTGATTTAGCTTTCAACTATATTTATGTAATCCATGTTTAGTTATTGACATATAGTTGGCCATAGTGAGTGTCAAAATCAACCCTCGTTACTACTTCTTCGAGGTTAGACTGGATACTTACTGGGTACATGTTGTTTATGTACTCACATTGCACTTTTGCAGTAAATGTCCAGGATATGAGGCAGGTACATCTGGATATCAGTCCGGCGCGCATCCCCTGATTCCCGAGACTTTGCGGTGAGCTGCCCTTCTGAGTCCGTTCTGCAGCAGCTAGAGTCTTTCTTTTTCTTATATTTTCTATCTATTTCACCTCAGACATTGGACTAGTATTCTTTCGTATCTTCTATTAGGTGCTCATACACTTGCGATACCAGATCTTGGCACGCACTAGTAGACTTGTGATTTTGGTTTGATCTTATAGTTATGATATCACTCAGTTGCTTTCGTTTTATTTATTTTAAACCTGTTATTTCTTAAATCTTTTGAATTAAAGGAATTTTAAATTAATTGAAAAATATATTTAAAAGGGAAATCACGAGGTTAGTTCACTGTTGGCTTGCCTAGCGATGGCGCTGGACGCCACCACGACTTATAATACAATTGGATCGTGAAAATAGTGGTTGACATCCGGCACATTACCCAACCCAAATAGAATAACCATTGGACTTTTTCCCACAAACTTCGATTTAGCTTTGGAATGTATCCTTATACCAGTACATATAGTTCCATAGTATCGAATGCAATATTCAAATCAAACTCGATATTATTCACTCGTAAGTAGCAACCCCCAAAAATATTTATATTCCACACACAAAAAAAAAATCATAGCTTAATAGCTTCAAAGTATCTATTTTATCAAATTAAGACGTTTGTAGCTAATTCAAACCATTTGAATAAAATCAAATGAAATTCTTTCTCTTACCTATCTAGCAAGTGCTATTCCAATACCTAAAGATTTTGAAAATGTTGCACTTCTCATTTTGTAAAATTCATAAGCAATAACTCAAATAGTTTATTCCTTTATCAACAATATAAATTTTTAGTAAAAATTATAACGTTTGCCTCAGGTGTATCCTGCCAAGAAGATTTTGGAAAATAACATTTTTATAAAACAAGATGATACTCCATATGCAATATAATTCAAAACACATAGTAAGATTCTTACCTCCTTGTCCGGAAAAGCACGAAAGTATAGTTTTAAACAATCTCATGTATTAACTCAAAACATATATTTCAGGAAATATCCTCAAGAAAAGTAAGTCTTAATCAATTTACCTCAAATACAAGCTCCAAAATAATACTATAACACTCTAATTTTTTTAAAATGCTCAAACATCAAGTCGATATTTATATTTACGAGCATATATAAATTAATGTGTCACAACAATACCAACAAAATCAACTATATGTGTAACACTTATGTCCAATTTCACAACTTTCACAAAAATACTTATTTCGCCATTTGAAATTTAATCCTTGAGTTTTAAGTCAAATTCGTCTATTAAACTTGTTATGGAAACTAGGCGCTCCATTAGAAACTCAATATGTCATCTTTCAGGTAAACCCAACACTATCCATGTAATCTATCAACTGACTTTCCAATTTTAAAACTAGTTTTCAAGACTTTCATAAATCGATATTTAAAACCCAATTTTTTTCATAAATATATTCTACTATGTCCGTGGAGTATAATATAAAAGATTAAAAATGAAAGAATTACCTCTTTGTTCGTTTTGAAAGTAATTTTTGTGTTCCGAGGCCTTAAAAATCTCCTTTTGTCTCACCTCGATTTGTGTTCCCAGTCCAGGCACATTCCGGAAAGTTTTTATGTGAAATCTAAGTAAAATAAGGAAATTGACTTTTAAAATTTATTAAAGTTGACTTTGGTAAATATTCTTGGTAAACGGACTCGGACCCGTGGTCCGACACTCTCGTAGGATCCATAGTAAAATATGGAACTTGGGCGTATGCCCGGAATAGAATTCCGAGGTCCCAAACCCGATAAACGAATTTTTGAAAGAAATTATTTAACTGAATTATAAGAGTTTTTGGGAAATGTAAAGATATTAGAAATTGATGGTATTTGGTCCATATTTTGATTCCGGAGCCCGGTACAGGTCTTATATAATAATTAGGTTAAATCTATAAAATTTTATAAAGATCGAAATTGATTAGGTATAAAACGGACCTATAGTTGAGAAAATAGTAATTTCAATGTTCTTGAGTGATTTCATGAATTTGAGGTTTAATTCATAGTTGTTGATGATATTTTGATGATTTGATCGCACGAGCAAGTCCGTATAATATTTTTGGACTTACGTGCATGATTGGGTTGGAGCCCCGGGGGCTCAGGTGAGTTTTGGATAGGTCACGGAATTTAGACTTAGAAAGATAGCTGTTGCAGGTTCAAAGAGAAGTTGCAGGTCTCTGAAATGAGCTTCGCGGTCCGCGATGAATCTTTGCGATCGTGGTGGGGTCTTCGCGACCGCGGTGGGGTTTTTGCGGTAAGTTGTTGGCAAGGACAAATCTTCGCGGCCGCGCTCAATATTTCGCGGTCCGTGGTAAAGCTCTGCGGCCGCGGTTGTTTTTATGCGGTCAGCGGCGAGGGTCTGAGAGGTGTATATATAAACGAGACTTTTCAGCTATTTTTTATTTTCAAAACCCTAAAACATAAGAGGCGATTTTTCAAGATACTCTCTCTTTCCCAAAATACAAGTAAGTGATTTTTAACTCATTTTTTTCACTTGTTAACCTCTTTTTACAAGATTTCATCCTAGAATCTAGGGTTTTCATGGTGGAATTGAGAATTTTTGGTAGAACTTATAAATATCTAAATTTGGGGATTTAGACCTCAAATTAAGGTCGGATTCCAAAACTAATTATATATTCGGGCTCGGGGGTGAATGGGTAACCGGGTTTTGGTCCGAGTTTCAGGTTTGAACTAAGAGGGCCCGGGGTCGATTTTTAAATTTTTCGAAAAATCAATGGGAAATCAATTTTTCATGCATTAGGATTGATTTATTTAGAATTTATTGATATCGTTAAGTAAATTGTGGCTAAATACAAGCGAATTGGTGGTTGAATCAAGAGGTAAAGCGATAGTTGAGGCTTGATTATGTTCGTAGCATTGAAGTAAGTGTTTGGTCTTACCTTTGTTTGAGGGAATAGGAGTTGGAGTCTTATTTGCTATGTGTTACTTGTTGAGTACGACGTATAGGTGTGGCGAAGAGTACCTATACGTTGGTGTCAAGCATGCCCGTGAGTCTTATACCATGATTGTTGTGACTCCATTATATATCATCCATGCTTAATATAAAAATTTTCAATATGGAGCAAGGCTTGTAGAAGTATTCTTATTAATTGAACATTGTAGAATATTGGCTCAAGTTGAGAGTTGAGTTGTAAAGTAATTGTGAAAAAGAGAAAAGGTTTATGATATTGTCTCCTTTGCAGGGATGTTATTGATTTTTGATAATATTTCCCTTGTGGGGATGCTATTGCTCATGATATTGTTTCCCTTGCCGGAATATTATTGTTATACAATTGTTCCCTTGCCCGGTATTTTGGTATGATTTTATTGATTTCCTTGCCCGAATTACTTTGTGATTGTTTCTTGGGTAAGGAAGAGTGTAAAAGCATGAAGAGTGATGACGTGCGTGATATTTGTGAGTGAGTGTTAATGCACAAAGGGTGATGTTGTGCCAATATTATAAATGTAAAAGCACGAAGGGTGATGTCGTGCTATGATATGAGTGATAATGTACGAAGGATAATGCCGTGCCATGATTATGTGATGTAAAAGCACGAGGGATGATGTCGTACCAAATTTATTGATTCTTACGGTGAGAACGAGAGTAAAAGCACGAAGGGTGATGCTGTGCACTTGTTATTGTCTTTCCTTATTCTTGCTCATAATTGATTTATGGTGTCCCTTATGCTTCCTAACTGAAATTCTGTTTTTACATGATATTCCCCACAACATTTTCCCCTTCTCCATCTTTAACTGCTACTTTTTGTTGTTATTATTTGCTATATATGATATAACTGCACATGTTTATTTGGTAGTCTTGTCCTATCCTCGTCATAACTTCGCCGAGGTTAGGCTTGACACTTACTAGAACATGGGGTCGGTTGTGCTAATACTACACTCTGCACTGTGTACAGTTCTCGGTGCTGGAGCTTTTGGACCACGGTGAGGTAGCTGCCTTCAGTCAGTGGCGAAGACTCGAGGTAGTCCTGTAGACGTCTGTAGGACTTGGCATCCTCTTCTATCTTTTCATTCTATTTTTATGTAGTTTCGAGATAGATTTGTATTTTTCATTCATACCGCTGTTTGTAGTATTCGTAGACAGTCCGCGACATTGTGACACCAAATTCTAGGTAGAGTTGTATTTTGGATTTTCATATTAATATTTGGTTAAACTATTAGATTTCATCTTCCGCATTCTGACTATTATGAGTATTCCGCTGTTCATCACCTGTTAATTCGTAAATGTTAAAAAGGTTGAAGGAAAAGGGTAATAAAATATGTGATACATGGTTCGCCTAGCTTTCACGAGTAGGCGCCATCACAATTCCCGAGGGTGAGAAATCCGGGTCGTGACAAGTTGGTATTAGAGCTCTAGGTTGCTTAGGTATCACAATTTATGGACAAGCTTAGTAGATTCTGAGGGATCGATATGGAGACGTCTGTATTTATCCCCCCGAGGCTACAGAGTTAGGAAAAACTTCACATCTATTCCTTCCTGTCGTGCGACGTGATTTCTCATTGCTAATTGAACTTCCACTCTATTGTTTCGCAGATGGTGAGAACACGTACAACTTCATCAACTAACCAGCAGCCCGAGCCCCAGTAGGAGCTCCTGCAAGGGGCAGAGGCTGAGGTCGTGCTAGGACTTGAGGCAGAGGCAGAGCCCAGTCCAGAGCTCGAGCAGCAGCACCAGTGGCAGAGCCTTAGGTTGAGTTTGACGATGAGGTTCCATCCCAGACAGTTCTAATAGGACTAACTCATGTTTCAAAGGGGTTTATTGCCACCACGGTACTTCAGCATGCTCTGGTCCATCTACTGGGCCTAATGGAAAGTGTCGCCCAGGCAGGCTTGCTTTTTGTAGCACCAACCATCTATCAGGATGGAGGAGAAGGCCAGACTTCTACTACTCGCACTCCAGAGTAGATGGCTCCCCAGTTTCAGACTCCAGCAGCTTAGCCAGTTGGGATAGTTTAGCAGGCTGTTGTGGTACAGACCGGTGAGGGGCCAGCCATGTCTGCTGATGCCTTGTGGAGGTTGGACAGGTTCACCAAGCTTTTCACTACTACTTTTGGTGGTACATCTTCTTAGGATCCCCAGGATTATTTGGACAGTTGTCATGAGGTTCTACAGAACATAGGGATAGTGGAGACCAATGAGGTCGACTTTGCTACTTTTTGTCTGCCTGGATCCGCCAAGACTTGGTGGAGAGATTATTGTTTGGCTAGACCAGCTAGGTCACCGACTTTAACTCGGGATCGGTTCTCTCAGCTATTTCTGGAGAAGTTTCTTCCTATCACTCAGAGAGAGAACTATCGGAGGCTGTTTGAGTGTCTCCAGTAGGGTTCTACGACTATCACTCAGTACGAGACTAGATTTATTATCTGGCCTGTCATGCTCCCCTTATATTTCCCACTAAGAAAGCGAGAAAGAGAGTGAGGAGGTGCATTGAGGGACTCGTTCAGCCTATTCGATTGCAAATGACTAAGGAGATGGGGAGAGAGATTTCTTTTCAGGATGCGGCCAATGTGGCCAGGATAGTTGAGATGGTTCTATCATAGGGAAGTGGTCAGGGGTCTGACAAGAGGCCTCGTCATTTGGGCAGGTTCAGTGGTGCCTCATCTAGAGGCAGAGATTCTTTAGTTAGGGGCCATCCTTCCAGGACGTTTCATTTAGCAGTTCAGGCTTCTCACGGTGCGCCAGGTGGCCGTGGTTCTCATATGCAGTATTCTGATCAGTTGCCCTACAGTGCACCACAATCTCCTATCAGTTCACCTCCGCTCTAGAGTTTTTAGGGAGGTTATTTAGGCCGTCAGGGTCAGCAGTTTCAGCTGCCGAGGGCTTGTTATACTTGGCGACACGAGGCATATTGCTAGATTTTGCCCTCGAGCCTCGAGCAACTCTCAGCATCAGGGTTCCTGTGCCATGGTTCATGCACCAAGTGCTCCACCGTCCGCTCGGCCAGCTAGAGGTCGAGGTATAGGTGCTAGAGGTGGAGGTAGAGGTATTAGAGGTAGTGGTCAACCCGCTAGAGGTGGAGGCCAGCTAGTAGAAGGACGTCCTAGAGATGTAGTTCAGAGTGGTGGTGCGTAGCCCCGACGTTATGCTCTTCCATCCAGGCCTGAGGTTAAGGCCTCTGATATAGTTATCACAGGTATTGTTCTAGTTTGTAGTAGAGATGCTTCAGTTCTATTTGATCCAGGATCTACATACTCCTATGTGTCATCTTATTTTGCACCGTATTTGGTCATGCCTAGTGATACCTTGATTGCTCCTGTATATGTGTCTACACCAGTAGGTGATTCTATTGTTGTAGTTCATGTCCATCGTTCATATATAGTTGTGATTGGAGGTCTTGATACCCGAGTAGATCTGTTAATTTTGGATATGGTTGATTTTGATTTGGGGATGGACTGGTTATCACCTTACCACTCTATCTTGGACTGTCATGCCAAGAATATGACATTAGCCTTACTGGGTATACCTCTTTTAGAGTGGAGAGGGACTCTTGATCATTCTAACCGTAGGGTTATCTCCTGTATGAAGGATCGGCATATGGTTGATAAGGGATGTTTGTCCTATTTGGCATATTTTCGTGATTCTAGTGCAAAGGTTCTTTCTGTGGATTCTGTCCCTGTTGTCCATGAGTTTCTTGAGAAATTTCCTTCAGACATGCTGGGTATGCCACCCGATAGGCATATTGACATCTGCATTTGTCGCAACTCCTTTTTACGCTACTGCACCACACGAAGGGTGTAATAGAGGGAGTTTTTCCAATTAAAGGACAATCGAAATGGGATTTATTATTAAGAGTTGGAATCGCCACTTGAGAGATTTATGGTGTCCCAAGTCACTGGTTTGAATCCCAAATCGAGGAAAAAATTGATTCCATATTACAGTCTACGAATCAGAAATTCGGATAAGGAATTCTGTTAACCCGAGAGAAGGTGTTAGGCATTCCCGAGTTCCGTGGTTCTAGCACGGTCGCTCAACCGTTATATCCGGCTTAATTATCTGATTTTAGTACATGCTCAAACCTATATGCATTTTTACCTTTTAACCGCCTTTGATTATCATTATTTTATAAGAATTGCAACGTCATGAAAACACATCTTAAACCACGTCACATCAATGTACCCATGATTATTAACATATTTCGACTCCATTGAGATTTGGATTTGGGTCACATAAATGTGTACCCGGGTTTAAAAAGGTAAGAATTATTAAAATACTCGCCTAAAGAGTTTGACACGTTATTATTTTGGAAAGGCCGTGAAATTCGCTAAATGGACAGTCCCGAAATCTAAGTATTTTTATATATACAATTAATAAGGGCCCCGCAGTTTGTGCGTTTTAATTGGCGAGGCTCGTCTCGTTCTTTATTTAAGGATATCCTAAAGTGACTATGATTTTTCTATCTATCTTTGTCTCTAATAATAAAAGGAGAAGTCCTAATTACCTGATACGAATTTGTGCCATACTAATTATGCATTGATACCTTTGAGCTAAGCCCAAATTAACGGACTAAATGGGCTTGCCATAAGATAAACCCAACTGGCATCATTTTTGAAATTGAATCTCGTGGGCCTGCGGATGAATGGAGGACCAAACGCTGGAGACATGACTCAATATCGAGTCTCAGTGGATGCAAAAAAATAACAATTAAGGCAACTTCCAAAGTCCACTTAATTCCAAAATATACTAAACAATTTTGATGCAGTCGCAGAATGTGTTCGAGCTTGAGTAATAGAAATCAAACAAGTTTGTCATAGCTTTTAACTCAAACCCTATTCACCTACTCATTAGCAATTTCCTACTTGTTATTAAAGATGAAGTTGAGTTGAAAACCACAGTAGTAACCACTCAATATGCAAGACATGACTATACTATCATCCAACATTCTGAGTCAGGTGCCAATTCTGCTGATAAACTTCTATAATTATACACAAAGGCTTGTGGACTACTTTTGATTCACTTTCGACTATTAATACATGAATTTTAACTTTAATAGTTAAACTAGGCAATATCAGAACCAAACCCATTAGGACAGTTTAATCAGTCCAACAATATGTTCAACTTATACAATCGTACTAAATTAACTACCATTCATGCCATTAACAATATGAATCCATCGTAATTTGAAATTGTTCTTAATTTAACTATCATAAACAACTTAATCATATAATGCTAAATAGACCAGAATACTAAGATAGTAGGAACAACTTCATCAGAAGTGTGACTTCTATTTATTCATGTTTTCAACAGGTACTGACGCGTCAACAGGGCTCAAAATGTGTACCTGGAAATTGAATTACAACAGGAGAAGGGAGATCAACAACAGATAGGTAGCAGAGAGCAAGCAACCAGCAACAATAACACAGTAATAACACCAAATAGAAACCCAATTTCAAACCCCAATAACACTTGACTAATAGCCCAGAATCAGTTTGTAAACCAACAGCAACACAAACAGTCCAGAAAAATCTAGTGAAGTCAAGCTACAAATACCAATAGCAATACCAAACAAACGGACTCGACCAAGAGATGCAATGAAAACAGTGTATTTTTTCTGATTTCTGTTCTTTAAACACTCAAAGAACAATTCTCAGGATCCTCACTCTTTTATGATTTTCAGTAGTAAAAGAGGACCAAAACTCTCCAGTTTTTTTAGCATGTTTCTATTTTTAGTTCTCACAGTATATTCTTATCTGTGTATGTGTGTGTCTCCCTTTGTGTATGGCAGAAAATGTCTCCAAAAAAGAACTCCCCTCTCTTAGAATGTATCTCCTTATTATATATCCTCTCCAAATCTTTTCTTTTTTCTGATTTTAGGCATTAGTGGACAATTAACTAACTTATTTTTGAGGCCTTAAAACCAGAAAGGTTGTCTTCCACTATTAGTTGTCTTTTTACTATTCAATCCCACTAACATTTATCTCAATTCAATCCTTTTAGCAGCCCCTTTTCAAATTCAAATTAATCCTTGAATTATCCCTCTGTTAATCCTAAGGTTAGACTGCCCATTTTTACCCCTCTGAATACCCATGTTATTACCCTTGAAATACCCTAGGAGTTAACTGTCCAATCCTGACCTCTGTGACTACTACCCTGATCCCTTTCAAACTGTAACAGACCCACAACTATATCTAATTCCTAAATGATTATCAAGAATGGAAGATAAAAGTTTATAGACCAACCAACTAAAATTGAGGTGCATAAGTCTGTGCAAACCAGAAAATAAACCAATCAAACAGGCTACAGACTGCATTAACGCATCATAACAAAAATAGAACACATGAACATTAAAATTCACTGAACGAGAATAAGCTGCAATCATATGCAAAAACATGGTAAATAAGAATGAGAAAGGAAAATTGAAACAATTTGAAACAAATGATACCAACATGTTTATTTCAACACAGAATTAGAATAGAAAAGAAACAGGAAGGTAAACCTACTGAAATGAACCAAAAATTAAACTATTATCATGTTAATCTAACATTCAAACATAACAGACTAAGCGACGACACTTATTCAATCGATTACACAAATTATAACATATAATTATCAGTAATTAGAAAAGTTGGACCAAATAAAAGGTCTAACAGAGGAGAAAGGGACAAGCGACAAACTAAATGAAAAGATCAATTAAACAAAACACAACTGAGCCCAAACGTATAAACAACAATCATAGAATAGAGGAGGAGAGGAAATACCTCAAAATTCAGAAGCCAAACGAACCTCGATCAGTCGAAGTCTTGACTCGAGCTTTTGAGGCCAAAACGGACCTTAATCGAATGTTCTTGACTAAGAACACTTGACTAAGGTCAGTGGTGACCTCAAATTCTTTTGGGTTCTTCTAGGGTTCGTCCAGTTCTAGCTTGATTTGAGCAAAACTATATGGGCTTTGGGACGAGGGTGGCCTGGTGGTTCAGTGGTGTAGCTTTGGGAAGGTTTAGGGTTGGCGCCGCCACCAAGGGA